>JAGFNQ010000749.1:0-31177 GCA_024364735.1 Boesenbergia rotunda
GTGAATACTTAAGTCAAGAGTTTCAAGATTATCTAAGGGACAATGGGATATTATCCCAATGGACTCCGCCATATACACCACAGCATAATGGTGTATCTGAGAGGCGAAACCGAACCTTGATGGACATGGTTAGGTCGATGATGAATCATGCAACTCTTCCAAAATCTTTTGGGGTTATGCACTTAAGACAGCTGTTTATTATTAAACAGAGTCCCGACCAAGGTAGTCTCTACTACTCCATATGAGATTTGGAATAGTAAGAAACCTCACTTAACTCACCTTAAGATATGGGGTTGTCCTGCTTATGTGAAGCGGGTTGTATCAGACAAATTGAATGCTAAGTCTGATAAATGTCTATTTATTGGATACCCTAAGGAAACGAAGGGTTACCAATTCTATCATCCCTTGGAACAAAAGGTGTTTGTTTCAAGGCATGCTGTATTTCTAGAAAAAGAATTTCTTTTACAAGAAAACAGTGGGAGTGGCATTGAACTTGATGAAGTTCAAGAAACTCCAATAGACATTACAGAGACACCGAGTCTAGGCCCACAACCGATAATTCATAATGATGAGCTATCAGTTGAACCTAAAACTACACCACCTCTTCGTAGGTCTGATAGGACACGCAACATTCCAGAGAGATACGGATTTCTCGTAAGTGAATCGAACGACGTGTTGCTCATTGGCGATGACGAACCTATCAGTTATGAAGATGTTCTGAAAAGTTCAGAAAGGGACAAATGGCTTGAAGCCATGAAGTCAGAAATGGATTCCATGTACGAAAATCAAGTATGGGACTTGGTTAACCCACCTGAAGGGATTAAGCCCATAGGGTGCAAGTGGGTTTTCAAGAAGAAAACCGACATGGAAGGTAATGTTGTTACCTTTAAGGCTAGATTAGTGGCAAAGGATATCGTCAAAAACAAGGAATTGATTATGACGAAACCTATTCGCCAGTAGCTATGCTTAAATCCATTCGGATGCTCCTAGCCATAGCAGCTCATTATGATTATGAGATATGGCAAATGGATGTGAAAACAGCTTTCCTTAACGGAAACCTGCTTGAGGACGTATACATGATACAGCCTGAAGGTTTCACATCGGTTGATAAAACCAAGGTATGCAAGCTTCGACGATCCATATATGGACTGAAGCAAGCATCTAGGAGCTGGAACATCCGTTTTGATGAGACAATCAAAAAGTTTGATTTCTCACAAAATCCTGACGAACCTTGTGTGTACAAGAAGGTTAGTGGGAGTGCAGTCGTATTCCTAGTATTATATGTCGACGACATCTTACTTATAGGAAACGATATTTCAGTCTTACAGACAGTTAAAATTTGGTTATCCAAAACTTTCTCCATGAAAGACCTGGGAGAAGCAACCTATATCCTTGGGATTAGAATCTATAGAGATAGATCAAAACGGTTGCTTGGTCTTTCGCAGTCTACATATATAGACCGAGTGCTAAAAAGGTTTAGCATGTCGGAATCCAAGAAAGGTTACCTTCCCATCAGGCATGGGATCAACCTTTCAAAGTCTATGTGTCCGCGCACAGAAGACGAGAGGATTTGCATGAATAAGATTCCCTATGCATCCGCGATAGGATCTATCATGTATGCTATGTTATGTACTAGGCCTGATGTATCGTATGCTTTGAGCGTCACAAGCAGATACCAGTCGGATCCAGGAATGGATCACTGGGCGGCTGTTAAGACAATCCTTAAGTACTTAAGAAGAACTAAGGATGTGTTCCTAATATATGGAGAAGGAGATATGGTAATACGTGGGTATACAGATGCCAGTTTCCAGACAGATAAGGATGACTCCAAATCCAGTCTAGATACGTATTTACTTTGAATGGAGGCGCAGTAAGTTGGAAAAGTTCCAAACAAGACACCGTAGCGGATTCCACCACGGAAGCGGAATATATCGCAGCTTCGGAAGCAGCAAAGGAAGCAGTCTGGATCAAGAAGTTCGTCTCTGAACTTGGCGTGGTTCCAACCATTGATGATGTAGTGCCGGTTTACTGCGACAACAATGGAGCTATTGCACAAGCAAAGGAACCAAGGTCTCATCAGCGATCCAAACACGTGCTTCGCCGCTATCATCTGATCAGAGAGATTATATGTAGGAATGACATACAAATTGAGAAAATTCCCAATGAAAGGAATTTAGCGGATACTTTAAATAAGGCCTTGCCTCAAAGCAAGTTTGAG
This sequence comes from Boesenbergia rotunda, assembly GCA_024364735.1. NCBI lineage: Eukaryota > Viridiplantae > Streptophyta > Magnoliopsida > Zingiberales > Zingiberaceae > Boesenbergia > Boesenbergia rotunda. The sequence continues at coordinate 2,219 of JAGFNQ010000749.1, forward strand.
GGTCATGTTAGAGCCTGTTGTATTGGATACTATAGCGATTGGCATTAGGCCAAGTGGGAGTTTGTTAGTGATATGAGAGAAGTGTCCTAAGGCAATCGCCTTATGATTGTAAACATTTATTTAATAAATGATAATTCACTATTTGAGTATACATGTTTGTGTATTTGATTGGGATCTTAAACTCATCTACTGAATGTCCGCATACAGTTCACAGCATAAGAGAATTTGTGATGGGATCACAACTAGTGATTATCTCTAAATGTGCAAATGTGAAGTGTTGGAAATATCCCTAGTCGATGAATTGATAAATACGGACATTATCAATTCTGTTGAGACTAGCATGGGTTATTCTCTATTCAGCTGATTCTCACTGGCTGGTGACATTGGGATGTCCGGAGATAAACATGGATGCTAGTTAAGGGAACTAGTTCATTGGAGTGACTAGCTGTAAGACTTCATATGGGAATCTACATGTAGATATGTCAATGAAGATCTTACTGCGGCTTAAGTGCGATGTTCCTTTGACTTGCGGTGTTCAAGTCATCTTGGTCATGGAGACTTATACTTTGACATCTTAAGCAAGCATCTCCAAGGAGGTGTGGACCCAGGATGATCGGGTATAAGCCGAAGTGCCCGAAGATGTTTGAACAGCCTACAAAGGATTCACCACTCCTTGCGAGGAGATGTATACCCAGGCCTATCGTCGGATTGTTACTCAAAGCCTCTGGCCAGAGCATATCATGTTTAGAGTGAGAGTCTCTAAAATACATGAGAGTAATTAGAAATCCAAAGGACGAGTAAGACATTACTTGGGCTAGGTGTGACGTAGTCAGCCTAGTGGGGACTGACACCATTGACCGTGTCCTGAACCAAGTGGGTATAAGGTGGTGAAGGGAATGGGGCACGATTCATTAGAGCTGCTGAAGGGTTTCAGAATAATTTCTTCTGAGGTCAAACCGTTGATCTTTCGATTAATTGGGGATCATGATGTACTACTAGGTGCCACTCATGATCGTTCTATAATTAGTTAATTATAGACGGCCAACATAAATCGAAAGCCTATTTAGTCACACGCACTACGAGTAATCCGAGGGATTTAAAACGAGTTGAAAATTAGATTTTCCGATCAAGAGAAATAAGTCGAATCTGAGTTAGTCAGAGGCGCAATGGAAGCTAAAAATGGCTAAGTCTTTTGAAGGCTTTTTGGCGAATTAAATGAGTTTAATTCGCGGCGGTTGGGTTGGTTTGGCCGGCCAAAGAGGGTGCCAACCCCCTTTGGTGGCCGGCCAAATAAGAGGAGAAAACCAATTAATTTGGTTTAATTAATAAGATAAATCCAGCGCGATTTATTTTATAAATTATGGATAAATAAATTTGTATAAAGAAATTTATATAAATAAATTTATAGAAATTTATTCTTTTATGGAAGATTAAAATAATCCATGAATTGGTTTATTTTAATTTTATAAAATCAATTATGAATTGTTTTTCCATAATAAGAAAGTTTATAAATTTCTTATAAAATTATTCTATAATTTAAAGAGAAGAAGAATTTGTTTTATTATAAATTAGTTATAATAAAACTTGGTTTAAACGGAATAATTCATAAGAATTTATAGGATAAATTTCTTATGATAATTAATTATTTTATTATAAAGTTAGTTATAATAAAATTCATAAGAGAATTTATAGGATAAATTTCTATGATAATTAATTTATTTTATTATAAATTAGTTATAATAAGACTAGGCTTAAACGGAATAAGTAATAAGAAAATTTATAAGATAAATTTCTTATAACTAATTCCGTTAATTCCGTTAATTCGGTTTAGAGGGAGACTTAGCAAAGGAGTTGATACTATATAAAGGAACCAAAGGCTAGCCCTTAATTCCAATCAAGAGATTAATTATTCTCTCCCTCTCTCTCTTAATCTCTTCTCCTCTCCCTCTCCCTCTCTTGCCTAGGGCCGGCGCCCACCCTAGAGGATTAGGGTCGGTGCACAAAGGACTTCTTGGAGGAGGCCGTGAGCTTCAAGAAGAAGAAGGAGAACCCGAACACGAAGAAGAAGAAGCGGATAGCGACTCCTCTCTTCTCGGAATTCGATTCCGTTTTCTTCTTGGTTAGTTTCCTATCTTTCCTCTCTTGATCTTTCGAGTTGCGCCTATAGAGAATCTAGTAGTTCTCGTCGACACAAAACTCGTGACTTTGCGAAGTCATCCCGAAGAGAACTCGGCGTGGACGCGAATAGAGGCGGAGCATCCAAGGGACGCTACGGTTGGATCTCGTCCCTTACTTCGAGTTACAAGAGGTATAATGTAAATTAGTTTACTTTTCCGCAAAGTTTTATTTTATGATTATGTCAACACACTATAAGGTTGCATGCTAGATACGAAGTTAAAATAATTTAGGAAATTATTTTATGCAAATTCTTCCGCTGCACGTAAAAATTTTGAATTTTACGAACTCGTATCCTTGTCGACATGCACCCGGTCCCAACAGGAGGGCTACTGCTGTCGTCGGTGCTAAGAAATAACAGTAAGAAACCCTGACAACCGTGAGATAGCAATCTCTGTGCCTGAAGCGCAGAAATGACTGATAAGCCCTCATCCCTGATGCCAGTGAAATCCCACGAGGGTTGGTCCGGAGGCCGAAAAGTGACCACCCTCATCTGGCAATCAACTGTGGCATGATAAGCTGTAAGAACATCCATACCAAGAATAATATCGAAGTCGACTATCTCCAGAACTAACAAATCAACTATGAGGGTAATACTACCAAAATCTAATGGGCATGCTCTGACCTCCTGTGTAATACTCAAGATCTCTCCTGAGGGTAGGGATACAGATAACTGCTGTAATCTAGCGGTAGCCAATCTACCAATCCTACTACTGAATATCCGCGATATGAAAGAGTAAGAACTACCCGTATCAACTAATAGCTCAGCAGGAAAGGCATAAAGAGAAATAGTACCGTGAAATATCGATCCATCGACCCGCTGAGCCTCCTCTCGAGTGATAGCATAGATCTGTCCAGTCTCAGGCGGTGGTGGTGGCACGGCTGGATATTGCTGAGGTGGGAACTGCAACTGAGACTGAGGCTGCTGAACTGATCCTCCCACCGGGTACTGAGGCTACTGCATCACAAACTGATAAACTGGATAGGTCTGTTGTGGAAGTCCTAAAGCTGGGCTCTGAGATATGGCTGAGGTTTAACTGGCCTCGTGTCCTAGCATACCGTATGCAGGTGCTGGTGGGGCAGCATGCGGCTGGCGGAATGAAGGCTGAGTCCTCCGTCCGCCTCTATGAGCTCCTGACTGTCCCGAATGTCCTGTCTGGCTAGTGGCTCCCGTCCTCTCATTCTGTGCCTTCAAGGCACAGTCCCGGCTCAAGTGTCCTGGTAGTCTACAGTAGTAACATACGGCCTGCTCCAGGCGACAGTCTGCTACTACGTGCTCTCGGGATCCGCAACGGGTATAGTAAGAAGTCGGTGCAGTCTTCTTCCGGTCCTACAGAGAAGACTGGAAGGATCCGGTGGAAGAACGTCTCGACTTCTGGGGCTGAGAGGATGCCCCAGAAGTGCCAGAAGCTGCCTGAGTGTGGCTGCTGCGCTTCCATCCAGTAGTCTGCTGCTGCTGTGTCTAAGCTGAGTCCGTCGCAGTCTGCTTCCCCTTCTTCTTACCCCTAAACAATCTGTGCTGAGTCATCTCAATAATGAGCGCTCGCACTAATGCCTCTCGATAGGAGGTCGGGACAAATCCTGACATACGTGTCTGAATGTATGTCGCTAAACCCTGATGAAACTGAGTCATCCACTCCATGTCGTCTGCAACTATGTGAGGTCAATACTCTGATAGGCGGTTAAACTCCGCCTCATACTCCAGTACTGATAGGTCTCCCTTCTTGAGAACCATGAAATCCTGTAGCCTAACCATGCGGAACGCTACTGGAAGGTACCTTGCCTCAAATGCCTCCCGGAAAGTGTCCCAGGTGACGTACTCCTCGCCAATGACGGTCTGCTGCGTAGTCCACCAAGCATACGCCTGATCTCGTAGATGATAAATAGCCAACTCAGCCTTCTCCCATTCCGAACACGTCAGATAACAAAAAGTACTCTCAAGTGTCCTGATCTACTCTCGGGCCGCAGCTGGATCCGGTCCTCCCTGGAATAAAGTGAATTGGCCCTTTACGGACGCTGCCAACATCGGAATCCGGGCTCGATCTCTAACACCATCGTTAAGAGCAAATACCACAGGGGGCACGGTGGAACATCCCGGTATAGGAATCATAGAAGGAGCCGTAGGCATGATCGGGGTGGACACCACCGGTGGTACCATAGGTACAGTAGAAAATCCGGGGGCAACAAATGCCGGTGGAACTGAAGGGAGCACCGGGGCCTGCATCGTAGTCCGAGTAGGGGGATACGCTGCAGTAGTCATAGCCGGGGGTGCAGTAGCATACAATGGTGCCGGTACTGCTGATGGCGTAGTCTGATAATATAGACTCGGTGCTGCTGGTGGGACTGCAGAATGCAGCGGAGCAAGTACAGGTGCCTCCGATGGTGTAGTGGGGATAACTGGGGCAGGTACCACCGAGGTAACTGCGGGATGCGTCGGAATAGGTGTCTCTGATGGAACTGCAGGGAACATCGATGTAGATCCTACTGATACTGAATGTGTCGGCAGTGGTACGACCGCTAACACAGTAAATACTACCGGAGTAGACACAGCCGGAGGGGCAGTAGTGACTGCTGATGGGAATGGAGTAGGGACCCTCTGAGTCGGGGAACCCTGACCCCTCTGGATGTCCTGCGGAGTCTGACCTCGACTATCAGACTCTCTATTAGTGGTCCTCTCAGATGGCTCTACAGCCGGAGGCTCTACAGTCCCCTTACGTGGCCGCCCCCGACCACGTCTCGGTGCAGGAATATGAGCATCTCGCGTCATACCTGTTAAATTATTAATGAGTATTATAACCAAAACCAAGAGGCTAACTATAAATTACCTATTTGCTACATGGAGAAGTCCTGTCGCTGCCAAGTCCCAAATTGTCGTCGCATCGCAACCACAACTTTAAAGATCCGTAATGTACTGAGATGAATAACATCAAACTCGAGCTCTGACACCTACCAGTTCAGTGTCAGATTTAAATTCCGAGAAAACATGACTCGATGGTATCCCGCATCCTGGGCTTGATACCAAAAATAAGTTGGTATCAGATAATTTCCTGAAAAATCTGAAAAGATCCGACAAAACCCGTAAAACAAGTAGGCATCGCAAACTTACGCTCTGATACCAAAAATAAATTGGTATCAGATTGTAACGCCCGCTTTTTTTTTCCTAAGCGGCGTTACGTTCACATGCTTAGGGCATGTAGACATCATAAGGCAGCGGAATAACTTAACTTATACATGCCCTGTTACCATTCTTAACTTATTGACATGGGAACCTTAGCATATTAACTTTGAACTTAAGCATCATATCATGTCTCACATAACATCATATCATAAGGTCATAAGGTTCCATAAGTCATTATTCAAACATATAAGTAAACATATAGTTTCCTGGGCCAAATCACTACGACACACATGCGTTCTTGCCCTCCTGCTGCTTCCTTCATTGTCCCCTTAAATGATCTGCGGTATAAGGAAATAAGACTATAAGCACACAGGCTTAGTAAGACTCTTTCCTACTCACAAAACCATTCATCATTCATCATCTCATAATGAGCACATAAAACATTAACGTACTTGGTGCTCTACTTAGAACATAACATGTTACGTCACTTGTCGTATACATAACATGGCATAAACATCATGGCATAAACATAAACATCATAGACATTCTAGCATGACATAATTCATGGCATAATTCATAAACATAGTGAACATAATTCATGGCATAATTCATAAACATAGTGAACATAATTCATGGCATAAATCATAAACATCGTGAACATTCTAAGCATGGCATAATTCATGGCTAAACATAAACATCATAGACATTCTAAGCATGACATAATTCATGGCATAAATCATAAGCATAGTAAACATTCTAAGCATGGCATAAATCATAAACATAGTGAGCATTCTAGGCATGGCATAATTCATGGCATAAACATGAACATCATAGACATTCTAAGCATGGCATAACTCATGGCATAAATCATAAACATAGTGAACATTCTAAGCATGGCATAATTCATTCATTCTCATGCATACTTCTTAACATGAAACATAAGCATAAAATCTTATTAACATAGCATAATGCATAACCTGGATGGATGCATGAGTGGAATGCATATACATAAGGGATGCTTAACTTTTAAAACATACTTTTAAATGCTTAAACATAATCATCATAACATCATTTGGGGTCCTCGGCTTGTACCACATACATACATCATAGCGCGCATCCCTAGCAAGTTCGAGGTCGCGAGCCCCGACTTACTAGGGTAAGGACAGCATAGTCGGTAGTCCCCGAACCGAGGCATTCTTAAGGTGCCCATCCCTGTTGCACAGCTCCGGTAGTGCCAGAACCGTGGACAGCTTCGGTAGTCCAAAACCGGGGCGTTCTTAAGGTGCCCATCCCTTGGACCCATACGTCGGTCCGGTACAAGCCCATACATAAAGTAAAATACTTTTCATGTTTCATCATCCATAAGACATTCATGGCATACTTAACATATCATAACTTGTTACGGCTCGGCCCGTCTACCGACCCATTTACCGGTCCTCTTGACCATCGTACCGTTGACCATCGACCGTGCCGTTTAGCATATTTATGCCTTAAAGGCATAAGCATCATCTTTCATTCATCATACTTGTCATTCATCATCATTCATTCATCATACTTAACATCATCGTTATGCCTTAAAGGCATGTACTTTAACCTCATTCCTAAGACATGGCATACATACATCTTATTCATACAACATGGCATGCATCATTCTTATCATGAACATAAACATAACATACTTAACATGGCATCATTCATATCATGAACCTAACATATCATAGCATCATTTTTATCGTGATCATAACCCTATCATTCTTATCATGGCATCATTCATATCCTGAACATAAACTTATCATACTTATCATGAACATACATAATCACTTAGCATGGTTCTTAGCATAGCATGGGCATATAACTTAACATGGTTCCCTACATCACCCTTATATCATGGCAACACATAAACATATACTTGAAGTTAAAGGCTCAACCCTAACCCTTGGGTCCTTGAGGTTGGCCGAAACATATGAGGTCTCTAGGGTAATCCAAAAATTCCCAGAAATTATACTTAACCTCCACACATCATAAGGGAACATAAATTAACATTATCAAGATTTTTGGCTTAATTATAGACCTTTAAATCATGGTGGACGAAACCCTTAAACTTAGGGTTCTTGGTTATGTTTCTTTCATGTTGGCCGAAACCCTAGGGTGTCCTAGGGTACTTCAAAAATTCCCAAAACTTATACTTAACCTCTAAACATCATAAGGGAACATTACATAACATTATCAAGATTTTTGGCATAATTATAGACCTGTAAATCATGGTGGCCGAAACCCTTAAACTTAGGGTTCTTAGTTTTGTTTCTTTCATGTTGGCCGTAACCCTAGGGTGTCCTAGGGCACTCCAAAAATTCCAAAAAATTATACTTAACCTCTACACATCATAAGGGAACATTAAATAACATTATCAAGATTTTTAGCATAATTATTGTAACGCCCGCCCTTATATCTACTCTCGGGGCGGGGTTACGTACATTCAATCATATAGTAATATTTTTTGTTCTATCTTCTTTCTAGCATGACATTAAAACCACAGTGCAAGGGTTAAGGACTGAGCATGCTTGTTTAACTATCAAAGTCATTCTATAACATGATAAGTTCACTAGTAATGTAACTCATAGCATAATCGAGTATAAGAGACCTCCAAGGTAAACACTATCATGCCATGTCAATCCTAATCACTAACACTTATTGTCAATGGAACATAAACATAAACATAGATATGTAGATATAGAAGTCTTTCTTTCCCGAGCCACCACCCCACACATCTTCAGCCTTCCTGCCTCTTCCATAAGTTCATGTGTTCCTTACCTTTATCTGCAGCATAAGACAACGCATAACTAGTAAGCATAAAAGCTTAGTAAGGATCCGGTCCTACTCGCAAAATCCATACGAAAGCATACAACATGTGTACATAACAAGACATAAGCATGAGTTCATCATAGCATACTAAACATCAAAGTTTCTAAGCATGCAGTATAAAGTATGGAATGCATATACATAAGGATGCTTAACTTTTTAAAATCATACTTTTAAATACTTAAACATCATCATATCATTATTGGGGGTCCCCGGCTTGTACCACATACATACATTATAAGCGCGCATCCCTAAGTAGATACGAGGTAGCGAGCCCCGACCTACTAGGGTAAGGACAGCTACGGTAGTCCCAGAACCGAGGCGTTCTTAAGGTGCCCATCCCTGTTGCATAGCTATGGTAGTGCCAGAACCGTGGACAGCATAGTCGGTAGTCCAGAACCGGGGCGTTCTTAAGGTGACCATCCCTTGGACCCATACTTCGGTCCGGTACAAGCCCATTCATAAAGTAAAATAGCATACATGGATTTTATCATATCATAAGCATAGCACATTCTTGTTTCTTACTAGGTCCGTTCATAGTCCGTCGACCTAGGAGTTGCATAGCACATTCTTATCATATCATAAGCATATTATCATAACCTATCACATCATTGTCATATCATGAGCATGGCATGCCTCTTATCTTATCATGAAGAGTGCTCTTAGTCCCGACTTACAGGGAAGCATCTCTTAGGCATTTCATCATACATAAGCCATGCATAACATAAGGGTGCTTAAAGAGCTTAAACATAGACATGTACATCATGATTCTTAGAGCATGAACAAGCATGGGAGAAGACATGTTATCACCTATACTACTCACAGCATATTATGGGCATCATAGGCATGCCTAATTGGGTTGTAGTTTCCTCCTTAGCCCAAATTCTTATTTAATCAGAAAATTCCAGCATATAAACTCTAAGTTTAGAGCATGATAAACCATGAAAAACATTACACTAACATCATACATTAAGGTAGGCATCATAGAGGAGACATTAGAAGGCATGTTGGGGTTGTTACCCCTTCTTAAGTCCTACTTATCATTCTTTACAGAAAATTCCAGCATACATACCCTAGTTTCCAAGCATGTTAAAATCATGAATAAACCATATTTACATCACATATCATCTCACATACCTATCATGCCACTTATTAAACATAGATTTCATCATAAGATAATTATGCAACCCTAAACTCTAATTCCTCTAGGGTTGGCCGAACTCAAGGGTAAGGGAAACTAGGTTTCTTGAAATCAAATCTTCACACCAACATTTATACAAGCATTTTGTCTACACTACTAAGCATGGATATATCATAGGAATCATACAACCTTAAAACTCTCTTTGCTTCATGCTTTGGCCGAAAATCACATAAGGGTAGAACCCTAGTTTTTGTTCACAACATCATAAAGAAAATCAACATACCTATATACCCAAAGTCTCAAGGGATCTTCTCATGTATTAAAGAGTAACCAAGGCCTCTCCTAAAGGAGGTGGCCGAAACTTACAAAGGGAAAACCCTAATTCTTTTGTACAAGAAAACAACAAGAATCATGCATAACAATTACACTGCAGGAGAGGGGATACTTACATCCTTTCGCTTGAGATTCTACTTCTTTAAGTCCCTTAGGGTACCCTTGGTTGAAGGAGAAGTGAAGGTTCCTCTTACTCTTTCTTCTCTAGACTCCTTGGCCCTAATAGAGGGCAAGAGCCTTCTTCCTTCCAATCCCCTAGGGTTAGAACCCTAGGGAGCACTTTTCGAAAAATGGAAAAGAGGAGAGGAGAAGAAGGAATTTCGGTGGGGAAGAGAAAAGGAAGAAGAAGAGGAAGTTACTCACACCTCTTCCCTCTCTTATTTATACTTTTCTCATGAAAAGACATGTCTCTTCACTATTACACGCTTAACAAGCATGTTTCTTATTCTCTCAACAAGAAACAATGCTTGGTGTAGTGGTTAAGACATGGAGAGTGCAACCTATGAGGTTTAAGGTTCAATCCTTGCTTCCTCCTTTCTACCTCTTCTTTTTATCACAATTTGCACTAATCCATATCAAAGCCCTTTAAGCCAAGCCTATCATGAAATTTCATAATATTAATAATATTTCATGAATTCATAATATTTCATAATATTCCATAAATATTATTTTATAATATTTTTAATATTTCATATTCATGAATCTATAATATTTCATGAATCTCATAATATTTCATATTCATGAATTCATAATATTTTCTAATATCCATGATACTATTTCATAAATTTTATAATATTTCATATTCATAAAGTTTCATAATAATTTCTAATATCCATGATACTATTTCATGAATTTCATAATATTTTATATGGGAAAATTTTGGGGCGTTACAATCCTCCATACCTTATAAAAAGTTCGTCCCGAACTTTAAAATAATTCCGGATACTTTAATCGTATTGCCTCCTATCGTTCCCATGTGGCTTCTTCGAATTGTTCATTCCGTCACAGAACCTTTACTAAGGGTAGCCGACATTTTTGTGCCCTAATGAAAATCGAAAGCAAGCCCAAAATTTGGGGCGTTACAATCCCCTACACCTTATAGAAAGTTCGTCCTCGAACTAAAACAATTCTGGGTAACCCAACTCATATTATGCTTCCCCTAATATTCGTCCTTGTTCACATAACTTACAATTACTTGTCATTATCTATCATACAGGTGATAAATAACTAACATAAGAATTAACACTACTTTCACTTGTTATGCAAGCATAAATCATTTCTATACATATCATTACTATACATGCAATAAAATAAAGCGAGGTTAGGATCTCTTACTTGGAAGCGGCAGGATGAAGCTTGATGTGTGTGTGGTGGAGGGGAAACCTGCTCTGATACCAACTTGCAACGCCCGCCCTTATATCTACTCTCGGGGCGGGGTTACGTACATTCAATCATATGGTAATATTTTTTGTTCTATCTTCTTTCTAGCATGACATTAAAACCACAGTGCAAGGGCTAAGGACTGAGCATGCTTGTTTAACTATCAAAGTCATTCTATAACATGATAAGTTCACTAGTAATGTAACTCATAGCATAATCGAGTATAAGAGACCTCCATGGTAAACACTATCATGCCATGTCAATCCTATCACTAACACTTATTGTCAAGGGAACATAAACATAAACATAAATATGTAGATATAGAAGTTTTTCTTTCCCGAGCCACCACCCCACACATCTTCAGCCTTCCTGCCTCTTCCTTTAGTTCATGTGTTCCTTACCTTTATCTGCAGCATAAGACAACACATAACTAGTAAGCATAAAAGCTTAGTAAGGATCCGGTCCTACTCGCAAAATCCATACGAAAGCATACAGCATGTGTACATAACAAGACATAAGCATGAGTTCATCATAGCATACTAAACATCAAAGTTTCTAAGCATGCAGTATAAAGTATGGAATGCATATACATAAGGATGCTTAACTTTTTAAAATCATACTTTTAAATACATAAACATCATCATATCATTATTGGGGGTCCCCGGCTTGTACCACATACATACATTATAAGCGTGCATCCCTAAGTAGATACGAGGTAGCGAGCCCCGACCTACTAGGGTAAGGACAGCTACGATAGTCCCAGAACCGAGGCGTTCTTATGGTGCCCATCCCTGTTACACAACTACGGTAGTGCCAGAACCGTGGACAGCATAGTCGGTAGTCCAGAACCGGGGCGTTCTTAAGGTGCCCATCCCTTGGACCTATACTTCGGTCCGGTACAAGCCCATTCATAAAGTAAAATAGCATACATGGATTTTATCATATCATAAGCATAGCGCATTCTTGTTTCTTACTAGGTCCGTTCATAGTCCGTCGACCTAGGAGTTGCATAGCACATTCTTATCATATCATAAGCATATCATCATAACCTATCACATCATTGTCATATCATGAGCATGGCATGCCTCTTATCTTATCATGAAGAGTGCTCTTAGTCCCGACTTACAGGGAAGCATCTCTTAGGCATTTCATCATACATAAGCCATGCATAACATAAGGGTGCTTAAAGAGCTTAAACATAGACATGTACATCATGATTCTTAGAGCATGAACAAGCATGGGAGAAGACATGTTATCACCTATACTACTCACAGCATATTATGGGCATCATAGGCGTGCCTAATTGGGTTGTAGTTTCCTCCTTAGCCCAAATTCTTATTTAATCAGAAAATTCCAGCATATAAACTCTAAGTTTAGAGCATGATAAACCATGAAAAACATTACACTAACATCATACATTAAGGTAGGCATCATAGAGGAGACATTAGAAGGCATGTTGGGGTTGTTACCCCTTCTTAAGTCCTACTTACCATTCTTTACAGAAAATTCCAGCATACATACCTTAGTTTCCAAGCATGTTAAAATCATGAATAAACCATATTTACATCACATATCATCTCACATACCTATCATGCAGTAAGTATCCCCTCGCCTGCAGTGTAATTGTTATGCATGATTCTTGTCAGATAAAGGTAAGGAACACATGAACTAAAGGAAGAGGCAGGAAGGCTGAAGATGTGTGGGGTGGTGGCTCGGGAAAGAAGGACTTCTATATCTACATATTTATGTTTATGTTTATGTTCCCTTGACAATAAGTGTTAGTGATTAGGATTGACATGGCATGATAGTGTTTACCTTGGAGGTCTCTTATACTCGATTATGCTATGAGTTACATTACTAGTGATCTTATCATGTTATAGAATGACTTTGATAGTTAAACAAGCATGCTCAGTCCTTAGCCCTTGCACTGTGGTTTTAATGTCATGCTAGAAAGAAGATAGAACAAAAAATATTACTATATGATTGAATGTACGTAACCCCGCCCCGAGAGTAGATATAAGGGCGGGCGTTACAAGTTGGTATCAGAGCAGGTTTCCCCTCCCCACACACACATCAAGCTTCATCCTGCCGCTTCCAAGTAAAAGATCCTAACCTCGCTTTATTTTATTGCATGTACAGTAATGACATGTATAGAAATGATTTATGCTTGCATAACAAGTGAAAGTAGTGTTAATTTTTATGTTAGTTATTTATCACCTGTATGATAGATATTGACAAGTAATTGTAAGTTATGTGAACAAGGACGAATATTAGGGGAAGCATAATATGAGTTGGGTTACCCAGAATTGTTTTAGTTCGAGGACGAACTTTCTATAAGGTGTAGGGGATTGTAACGCCCTAAATTTTGGGCTTGCTTTCGATTTTCATTAGAGCACAAAAATGTCGGCTACCCTTAGTAAAGGTTCTGTGGCGGAATGAACAATTCGAAGAAGCCACATGGGAACGAGAGGAGGCAATACGATTAAAGTATCCGGAATTATTAAAAAGTTCGTCCCGAACTTTAAAATAATTCCGGATACTTTAATCGTATTGCCTCCTCTCGTTCCCATGTGGCTTCTTCGAATTGTTCATTCCTCCACAGAACCTTTACTAAGGGTAGCCGACATTTTTGTGCCCTAATGAAAATCGAAAGCAAGCCCAAAATTTGGGGCGTTACAATCCCCTACACCTTATAGAAAGTTCGTCCTCGAACTAAAACAATTCTGGGTAACCCAACTCATATTATGCTCCCCTAATATTCGTCCTTGTTCACATAACTTACAATTACTTGTCATTATCTATCATACAGGTGATAAATAACTAACATAAGAATTAACACTACTTTCACTTGTTATGCAAGCATAAATCATTTCTATACATGTCATTACTGTACATGCAATAAAATAAAGCGAGGTTAGGATCTCTTACTTAGAAGCGGCAGGATGAAGCTTGATGTGTGTGTGGTGGAGGGGAAACCTGCTCTGATACCAACTTGTAACGCCCGCCCTTATATCTACTCTCGGGGCGGGGTTACGTACATTCAATCATATAGTAATAATTTTTGTTCTATCTTCTTTCTAGCAAGACATTAAAACCACAGTGCAAGGGCTAAGGACTGAGCATGCTTGTTTAACTATCAAAGTCATTATATAACATGATAAGTTCACTAGTAATGTAACTCATAGCATAATCGAGTATAAGAGACCTCCAAGGTAAAACTATCATGCCATGTCAATCCTAATCACTAACACTTATTGTCAAGGGAACATAAACATAAACATAAATATGTAGATATAGAAGTCTTTCTTTCCCGAGCCACCACCCCACACATCTTCAGCCTTCCTGCCTCTTCCTTTAGTTCATGTGTTCCTTACCTTTATCTGCAGCATAAGACAACACATAACTAGTAAGCATAAAAGCTTAGTAAGGATCCGGTCCTACTCGTAAAATCCATACGAAAGCATACAACATATGTACATAACAAGACATAAGCATGAGTTCATCATAGCATACTAAACATCAAAGTTTCTAAGCATGCAGTATAAAGTATGGAATGCATATACATAAGGATGCTTAACTTTTTAAAATCATACTTTTAAATACTTAAACATCTTCATATCATTATTGGGGGTCCCCGGCTTGTACCACATACATACATTATAAGCGCGCATCCCTAAGTAGATACGAGGTAGCGAGCCCCGACCTACTAGGGTAAGGACAGCTACGGTAGTCCCAGAACCGAGGCGTTCTTAAGGTGCCCATCCCTGTTGCACAGCTACGGTAGTGCCAGAACCGTGGACAGCATAGTCGGTAGTCCAGAACCGGGGCGTTCTTAAGGTGCCCATCCCTTGGACCCATACTTCGGTCCGGTACAAGCCCATTCATAAAGTAAAATAGCATACATGGATTTTATCATATCATAAGCATAGCACATTCTTGTTTCTTACTAGGTCCGTTCATAGTCCGTCGACCTAGGAGTTGCATAGCACATTCTTATCATATCATAAGCATATCGTCATAACCTATCACATCATTGTCATATCATGAGCATGGCATGCCTCTTATCTTATCATGAAGAGTGATCTTAGTCCCGACTTACAAGGAAGCATCTCATAGGCATTTCATCATACATAAGCCATGCATAACATAAGGGTGCTTAAAGAGCTTAAACATAGACATGTACATCATGATTCTTAGAGCATGAACAAGCATGGGAGAAGACATGTTATCACCTATACTACTCACAGCATATTATGGGCATCATAGGCGTGCCTAATTGGGTTGTAGATTCCTCCTTAGCCCAAATTCTTATTTAATCAGAAAATTCCAGCATATAAACTCTAAGTTTAGAGCATGATAAACCATGAAAAACATTACACTAACATCATACATTAAGGTAGGCATCATAGAGGAGACATTAGAAGGCATGTTGGGGTTGTTACCCCTTCTTAAGTCCTACTTACCATTCTTTACAGAAAATTCCAGCATACATACCTTTGTTTCCAAGCATGTTAAAATCATGAATAAACCATATTTACATCACATATCATCTCACATACCTATCATGCCACTTATTAAACATAGATTTCATCATAAGATAATTATGCAACCCTAATCTCTAATCCCTCTAGGGTTGGCCGAATTCAAGGGTAAGGGAAACTAGGTTTCTTGAAATCAAATCTTCACACCAACATTTATACAAGCATTTTGTCTACACTACTAAGCATGGATATATCATAGGAATCATACAACCTTAAAACTCTCTTTGCTTCATGCTTTGGCCGAAAGTCACATAAGGGTAGAACCCTAGTTTTTGTTCACAACATCATAAAGAAAATCAACATACCTATATACCCTAAGTCTCAAGGGATCTTCTCATGTATTAAAGAGTAACCAAGGCCTCTCCTAAAGGAGGTGGCCGAAACTTACAAAGGGAAAACCCTAATTCTTTTGTACAAGAAAACAACAAGAATCATGCATAACAATTACACAACAGGCGAGGGGATACTTACATCCTTTCGCTTGAGATTCTACTTCTTTAAGTCCCTTAGGGTACCCTTGGTTGAAGGAGAAGTGAAGGTTCCTCTTACTCTTTCTTCTCTAGACACCTTGGCCCTAATAGAGGGCAAGAGCCTTCTTCCTTCCAATCCCCTAGGGTTAGAACCCTAGAGAGCACTTTTCGAAAAATGGAAAAGTGGAGAGGAGAAGAAGGAATTTCGGTGGGGAAGAGAAAAGGAAGAAGAAGAGGAAGTTACTCACACCTCTTCCCTCTCTTATTTATGCTTTTCTCATGAAAAGACATGTCTCTTCACTATTACACGCTTAACAAGCTTGTTTCTTATTTTCTCAACAAGAAACAATGCTTGGTGTAGTGGTTAAGACATGGAGAGTACAACTATGAGGTTCAAGGTTCAATCCTTGCTTCCTCCCTTCTACCTCTTCTTTTTATCACAATTTGCACTAATCCATCTCAAAGCCCTTTAAGCTAAGCCTATCATGAAATTTCATAATATTAATAATATTTCATGAATTCATAATATTTCATAATATTCCATAAATATTATTTCATAATATTTTTAATATTTCATATTCATGAATCTATAATATTTCATGAATCCCATAATATTTCATATTCATGAATTCATAATATTTTCTAATATCCATGATACTATTTCATGAATTTCATAATATTTCATATTCATAAAGTTTCATAATATTTTCTAATATCCATGATACTATTTCATGAATTTCATAACATTTTATATGGGAAAATTTTGGGGCGTTACAATTATAGACCTGTAAATCATGGTGGCCGAAACCCTTAAACTTAGGGTTCTTAGTTTTGTTTCTTTCATGTTGGCCGAAACCCTAGGGTGTCCTAGGGTACTCCATAAATCCCCAAAAATTATACTTAACCTCTACACATCATAAGGGAACATTAAATAGTATTATACATATTTTTAGCATATTTATAGACCTAAAAATCATGGTGGCCGAAACCCTTAAGCATGAGGGTCTTGGTTTTCTTTCCTTTCAACATCAAATTAGAAAACCCACCACTATATCATACTAAAAATCATAAAAATCATAGGGAACTATTATACCATAGGTGAGGGAGTCTTACCTTGGGTTTCTTGATTTTTCAAACCTAGGAAGAGAAGAAGATTGCAAGATCTTTGGATACTAGAGCCCCCTTGTCCTTGTACTCTTGTAGAGATTTTAGATCTAGGAGATGGAACCTTGGTGGAAGCTTTTCCAATGGGAAAACCTTCTAGGAGTGGTCGGCTAGAATGAGGGAGGAAGAGAGGAGGAAATGCAATTGAAAGAAGAGAGAATGAAACTCCCAAACCCCCCTATTTATCATCCATTAAAGAGGTAAATGAAGAGTCTCTCCATGACTCTTCATCTTCTTCTTAATCTTAACTTATATCCACTTCATTTCCTCATAGAAATCCCTTGCTAGGTGAGTTGGTTAAGGCTTACATGGTTGTACAAGAGGTCCAAGGTTCAATCCTTGGCTCATGCACCTTTATTTTTATTTTATTTTTATTTCATTTATTTTATTATTTTTATTTCCTAAATTCTGAAAATCCCCCTAAAATCACCCATAATTATGCCAATATTCCTAAATAAAATTCTTTTATATTTATATTAATTTTACCTAATTTATATAAATTTTACCTAATTAATACCCATTTTTGGAGCTCATTTAAAGCTCATTGGTACTTAGTTTTCTCAATTTAAATGAGAAAACATGGATTTCCTAGGCCTAAGTTCTCCTTAATATTTCTAGGTCCCTTGGAAAATTATTTAAACATGCTTAATATTTTAAGAAAATATTAAGAGAATTTTCCGGGTCGTTACACAGATAAACTTCGGAAAGTCCGAAAAACACAAAAATAAGAAGGCATCGTAACCTACGCTCTGATACCAAAAATAAATTGGTATCAGATAGACACCGAAAAATCCACAAGTCCCAAAGGTATCCGAAACCTGTGCTCTGATACCAAAAATAAATTGTCACGCCCCGAGACCCTGGAGCCGCTGATCCAATAGAAAATCGGACAGCACCTCCCCTGTCCGGCGGACAATTTACACAAACACACAGATACAAATAGCACAAACACGCAGTTAAATGGCCTTAGGCCTCAAATCCATACAGAAACAACGGATATATAACTATAACCATCATAAAACCAAAGTACGAACTCACCTGAGCTGTCAGGGGGCAGGAACAAAGCTAAACCCCCACGAAGTCCAACATAGGACTCAAAAGTACAATACTATCGAATAAAACATGAATACATGTCCAAAACATGGCAACGGAAGAAAAGTACATACTACAGGGTCCATAACCGAAAAACAACGCAAAATAAAACAAAGCAAAGCTCCTCTCGACCTGGGGACTGGCGGCTAGGGCTCTCCTGGCAGACATCAACCTGAAATTAAGGAAATTAGCCAACGGTGTGAGTCCAAAGGAACTCTGCGGATACCCAGAATAGATATGCATAGAAAGTTATACTAACAATAAGAGTTCCGCTAATACAGTCTCATATCAAGAATAGGGAAAGACTAGTACTGAAAATACTGAGGTAGATACATACCTGAATCCATCTAACCTGAAAAGAGGGTAATAAGTACCAATGGAATACCAATAGACATATAATCTCAGATAACAAGTCTCCAGAATATGCATGTCCAAAAGTGCAGAAATCAAGTGCAGCAAACAATGCACGATGCAAAATATGCACATGGTGCAATGACATGTGTCACCCCTGACACCAGTCAGATCATCGTACACCTATCATAGGTGACGTCTGAGAGGGTAGAGCTATGACAACTGTACGCACCCTGCCATCACTGCTCTTGAGTGACCGGGTGGACAGGATGCTAGTGGAGACTCCGCTCCTACCCCAAGCAATGGGGGAGTCAAGCTCTCATCTCCTCGTGGCTCAGTACGTGAAGGGATCCCTGGCTGCTACCACGCCCGGAACCACACTCCAAATAGTGGCCGAACGGAGCAATACAGGGCAAATGCACACATCCTACGGAATCCACTAACCCATGAGTGGTCGTGTGCGCATATCATGTACCGGAAGACGATGGGCTCAACCACAAGGGAGTCGCTGATCGTCGGCATGCAACAATGCAGAGATGGTGTATGATAGATACACATACCTCCCTCACCAAGTCCTCAGTATACTAAGTCTCAGTCTGAATCCTATAACAGGAAATACTGGTAACCTACAAGGTATACTGGCAGGAAACTACTGATCCCTCAACGTCAAATGCAAGAGATACATCAAGATATCTAAGCATACATATAGATATGACAATACCTGAGACTGTATGGAACTAACAGCATAATAACTCAGGGATAAACAACAAGTATCCAGAACAAGCATACTAAAGAAGGATAGCATATAAACTTACTGCTATCTATAACAGTATATGCATAACAATATGACAATATCAGCAAGATATGTCAAGGGGTACCCGCCTCCAAGAGTGGAAGTCCGTATCAAACGAGATAGAACCACCCGCCAATAATCCACAACAATAATCCAAATCAGTGTCCTGTATCAAAGGACACATGTAAATAACTATTACAAATGAATTGTAACTAGCTATTAAATCCCTAAACCGGGTTAAGATTAACCTAGCCCCCTATTCCTTAACTACATCTAAGTAGATGATAGTTTCTTAATTACTTCCCTTAATCAAGCTTAGGTTCAATCCTAAACTAACCTAAGTCAAGGTTTGCGGACCGAAATGGATTCAAAGGATTAATCTTTATTAGTGCAATCATCTAATTAGCCTAATCAAAGAAACAGAACAGATTAGCCTGATCCTGACATCCAACATATACTAATCAAATTACAACACATGAATTCTGACATGGAGGAGATTCCGACTTAAGCTAGAAAGAACTCCACCAATTCAGCTTCTGATCTCATCTCAACCCCACTAAAGATCAACACAGCTAGAGGTATCAAGATCCAAATCAACAATCCCATTAATGGAATGAACCTTGAGCATGGGTTTCGAAAAGAACACAGCACATCAATAAACCCAAATTTCTGCATGAACCAACTACAATTCCTCTTCGAACGCCATAGGGAATTTCGAGTAATCAACCCACTGATCTATTTGATTTAGACCTAGCCATTCAAAATCGATACAAACCCTTAATCTTACCTGTGTTGATATGCATGTAGTCCTGCTCCGAAGAACCCTAAACCCCTTCCAAGTAATCGCGCACTCAATCTCAACAAGGAAGACTCGAAGGGATCCCTAGATCAGAATACAAATGGTATCACCATTTGGAGCACCAAATTGAATAGATCCAAGAAGGACAAGTCGAGATTCGACGAACTCAGACTTACCTAGCCGAGATGGTCAACCTCCGGCTTGGACACTCTCACGCGCATCTACCGATACAACCCTTGCTCTCCTACCAACCGAGTGTAGTGATCGAAGTCCGAGGAATAGAGTGTTGGGACCGGGTGCATGTTGACAAGGATACGGGTTCGTAAAATTTTAAATTTTTACGTGCAGCGGAAGAATTAGCATAAAATAATTTCTCAAATTATTTTAACCACGTATCTAGCATGCAACCTTATGATGTGTGGACATGATCATAATTTAAAAACTTGTGGAAAAGTAAACTAATTTACTTAGTACCTCGCGTAACTCGAAGTAAGGGACGAGATCCAACCGTAGCGTCCCTTGGAAGCTCCGCCTCTATTCGCGTCCACGCCGAGTTCTCTTCGGGATGACTTCGTAAAGTCACGAGCTTTGTGCCGACGAGAACTACTAGATTCTCTATTGGCACAACTAGAAGATCAAGAGAGAAGAAAAGGAAACTAACCACCAAGTAACGGAATCTAAATTCCGGGAAGGAAGGAGTTGTGATCCGCTTCTTCTTCTTCTTGGTTGGCTTCTCATTGGTGATGGTGACTCACGGCAACCTCAAGGGAGGATGAGGGAGCACCGGCCCTAGCTTGGACAAGGGGAGCCAGCCCTAGGTTGGGAAGGGGAAGGAGAGAAAGAGAATAACAGAGAGAGGGAGAGAAATAATCTCTTGATTAATCTAATGGAATTAAGGGCTTGCCTTTGGTTCCTTTATATATAGTAGCATCTCCCTTGCCAAGTCTCCCTCTTAACGGAATTTTCATAATAAATTTATCCTATAAATTCTCTTATGAATTATTCCGTTTAAACCAAGTTTTATTATAACTAACTTTATAATAAAATAAATATTTTTTCTCCTTTTATTATGGAATAAATTTTATAAGAAATTTATAAACTTTCTTATTATGGAAAAATCAATTCATAATTGATTTTATAAAATTAAAATAAACCATTTCATGGATCATTTTAATTTCCATAAAAGAATAAATTTCTATAAATTTATTTATATAAATTTCTTTACACAAATTTATTTATCCATAATTTATAAAACAAATCCCGGTAGATTTATTTTATTAATTAAACCAATTAAATTGGTTTATTCCCCTTTTAATGGCCGGCCAAACCAAGAGGGTGGACACCCTCTTTGGCCGGCCAAACCAAGCCGCTCCCATCGCGAATTAAACTCATTTAATTCGCCCAATAAGCCTTTAAAAGACTTAGCCATTTTTAGCTTCCATTGCGCCTCTGATAAATTCAGATCCGACTTATTTCTCATGATCAGAAAATCCAATTTTCAACTCGTTTTAAATCCCTCAGATTACTCATAGTGCGTGTGACAAAATAGGCTTTCGATTTATGTTGGCCGTCTATAATTAACCAATTATAGAACGGTCATGAGTGGCACCTAGTAGTACATCATGACCCCCAATTAATCGAAAGATCAACGGATTGACCTCAGAAGTAATTCCGAAACCCTTCAGTAACTCTAATGAATCGTGCCTCATTCCCTTCACCATCTTATACCCACTTGGTTCAGGACATGGTCTGTTTGTGTCAGTCCCCACTAGACTGACTATGTCACATCTAGCCCAAGTAGTGTCTTTCTCGTCCTTTGGATTTCTAATTACTCTCATGTATTTAAGAGACTCACACTCTAAACATGATATGCTCTGGCCAGAGGCTTTGAGTAACAATCCGACGATAGGCCTGGGTATACATCTCCTCGCAAGGTGTGGTGAATCCTTTGTAGGCTGTTCAAACATCTTCGGGCACTTCGACTTATACCCAATCATCCTGGGTCCACACCTCCTTGAAGATGCTTGCTTAAGATGTTAAAGTATAAGTCTTCATGACCAAGATGACTTGAACACTGCAAGTCAAAGGAACATCGCACTTAAGCTGCAGTAAGAACTTCATTGACATATCTGTATAGATAACCATATGAAGATTTACTGCTAGTCACTCCAATGAACTAGTTCCCTTAACTAGCATCCATGTTTATCTTTGGACATCCCAATGTCACCCGCCAGTGAGAATCAGCTGATTAGAGAATAACCCATGCTAGTCTCAATAGAATTGATAGTGTCCGTTTTTATCAATTCATCGACTAGGGATACTTTCAATACTTCACAATTGCACATGTAGAGATAATCACTAGTTGTGATCCCATCACAAATTCTCTTATGCTGTGAATTATATTGCGGACATTCAGTAGTTGAGTTTAAGATCCCAATCAAATACACAAACATGTATACTCAAATAGTGAATTATCATTTATTAAAATAAATGTTTACAATCATAAGGTGATTGCCATAGAACACTTCTCTCATATCACTAACATAGAGGAGGTTGTTGATCACACTTTTCGGTCGAGGCACAGATCTTCCTCCGGAGCAAGCAGGGTGGTCGACTGAGAGGAGATCGGCTGGGAAAACATGGCTCGCGTGCGTCGCAGAGAGTTCGGGCGGAGGCAGAGAGAAGAGAAAGGTTGAAATGATCGGGCGTCGGGTTCGGCTAGAGCACGCAGCCGAAGGGTGTGTTGCGGCGGTGGAGGAAACGAAGGATTTTTATTGGTGGAAGTTTTGCACTTTAGTCCAACAAATTTTAGTCTAATTGCAAGACCACCCCTAGGGTTTAGGATTATGTACTCATTGACCCTTGTAACAATTAGTTCTAATGCATTTTGGTCCCTAAATTTGTGTCCAAAGACTCAGAAGCCCCGGAACCTATCCGGTGATCCTCCGGAAATTACCGGGAGCTAGTCAAACGTGTCGGATTTAACACAAACATTAAGACACGTAGAGGAGGACATCACTAATGCAACTTGCACCAACATTGTGTATATGTGACGGAAACATAGTGGTATTTTTTGTACTATACGTAGATGATATTTTGCTCATTGACAACAATGTCAAATGATAGGGTTGAATGAGCCCTGGACAAAGGATGAAGATGTTGCCCGACACAACAGCGGTAGGTTGAGACAACCCTCCTTCCCGGGTCCCGGGAATCTGCTGGATCGAGAAGAACGATAGAGGGGGGTGAATATCATAAAATGTTTCGGATTCGCAAAAGAGAATATGCAGCAGAAAATAAAGAAACACAAACGCGAACTCACGCAATTTTACTTGGTTCGGAGTTGCGGTGGCTCCTACTCCATGGCCCACGGTCGTTGACCGTTTACTGGGGACAATTCTATATGTGCACAAAAAGTTTACAGAAAGATTACAGTTGTAGTACAGTAAACTAAAACTTAAGCTCTTTCATTACCGACGCCCGTTGTAGATTGTACTTCTGAGCAGAGGATCATCGTCGGGGCTTCAATCTCGAGTTGGGAGGTTTCTGGAGCAGAGCGCTTGAGTCGAAGAGCGTAGTGGCATTAGAATGATGTGTTGAGAAGCCTTGGGGGTCGATCCCCTTATATAGTGAGTCTGGGGGCGCCCTCCACATGTCTCATGATCCGGCAACCTCTCGGTCAGCCCTTATCCCTCAAGGATCGGGCTTGAGGTTTGACTGGGGCGCCCGGGTTGACTCTTTCAGCGAGCTTCTCGGCTGGATAATCTTCTATCGCTTCGTTGGCTTCGACCCAGGGCGCCCTAAGCATCCGGGGCGCCCGGGAGCACGGGGGCGCCCGAGAGCATAAGCTTCCGAAGCGTTTTCTTGCTTAACTTGTTTTGCCTTGACCTTGGGGGCGCTGGGGACACTGGGGGCGCCCTGCCCAGCTGCTTGCCCCTCTCCTTTGGGGTGTTCTGAGCTGCAGACACACATTCCTTCGGTCCTGCATCCAACGTTAGTCCAAAACAACACAAAGCAATAAAATATTAGGTTTATATAGCCTTAGCTGTCTTTATTCAGACTTTGGGTCTCCAAAATGGAACCCTAGGTCGAACCGACGCCTACTGTTCCCTCGACGGGGAACGCGTCCTCACCTACTCCTCTCAGGAGAATTTACCTGTCGCCAACCAGCTCCTCCGGTTGGACTTTTGCCCAGCTGTCCTTCGCCAGGTCTTCGTTACCAAGCAATCCTTCTCCTGGTGCCTAGCAGTCCTTCGCTTGGTCTTCGTCACCTAGCAGTCCTTCGCTAGGTGCCCACCAGTCCTTTGCTAGGACTTTGGTTCCAAGAAGTCCTTCGCCTGGTGCCTAGCAGTCCTTCGCTAGGTCTTCGACTCCTAGCAGCCCTTCGCTAGGTGCCCAATAGCCCGTCGCCAGGACTTAGGGTTTCAGTGCCTAGCAGTCCTTCGCTAGGTGCCTAGCAGTCCTTTGCTAGGACTTCAATCTGCTCACTCAAGTAGCATGTTAGATAAACATATCATCTTAACTTTTGAGCCCTTTGCCATTTATCAAAACACAGGTTCGACTTGGGTGCTGTCTGCACCAACAATCTCCCCCTTTTTGATTTATGGCAACCCGATTCAAAAAGTTAAGTTAATTCATACAGTTGATATAACTATTTAGTTCCCTCCCCCTGGAAGGAATCTCCCCCTAGGTTTTTCAAAGTTTCATGGGGTTTAAAAGATTTCTAAGTCAAAATAATGGAATTAATTTTTCAAAACTTAGAAGATTTTTCGAAAGAAGTTTTAGAAAGTATTTTCCAAAAATACATTTTGATTGGGCACTTTTGAAAAATTTTTATACTTAGAAATTTAGAAAAATACCTTAGTAGAAAATTTTCTAAAACATCTTTTAAGTTCTTGGAAGCACTTTTAAAAATTTTCAATCTCTTTAGTACTTTTAGAAACTTAGAAACTTTTATATTAGAGAGGTTTAGAAGTAAGTACTTAGAGATATTTTGAATATAGCTTATGATTAAGTATTTAGAAAATACTTTTAAAAACTGCTTGGGTCAAGTACTTAGAATCAATTTTGAGAAAAAATAGATTAAGTACTTTGAAAACAGTTGTGAAAAAACATAGCTTATGTACTTTGTAAGCAGTTTTGAAAAACTTAGCTTAAGTACTTTGAAAGCAGTTTTGAAAAAGCTTAGCTTAAGTATTTTGAAGAAAGCAGTTTTGAAAAAACTTAGCTTAAGTATTTTGAAGAAAGTTGTTTTGAAAAAACTTAGCTTAAGTACTTTGAAGAAAGCAGTTTTGAAAAAAAACTTAGCTTAAGTACTTTTTGAAAGACAGGATAAAGTTTTTGAAAATTAAGAATTTTGAAAAAATTAAAAAAAACTTCTCTCCTTTCCTATCTCTCCCCCTTTGTCATATATCAAAAACAAAGCAATATAGCAAAAAAAATAAATTGCATGACAAAAGAATAATGTGCTGTACTGAACCAAATCAAAATATAAACTTAACAAAACCAATTTCGATTATCTCTTTAGGGTCCTATCTAACCCAATTAGCTACTTACTAACTGTTATAAATAGTAATTTTCGCTAGGGTTAGTCAAGTTAAGTGTTCTGTTCAAGTTAGATTTTCTAAGCTTGACACTTAACTTGATTACTGTTTAAGTTGTATTTAGTGCCCCAATTACTGCAGATGCACTGACTTAAAGCATCTTGAATTAAGGCAAAGACCTAAGCATCTCAACCCATTCTAGGTTATCAATCAAAAGTACCCTAAGGTACTTGTGAGATGCTGGCATCTAGATCTATAGGTGCATGCAGTTCTAGGGTTAGGGCCTAGGCTAAGTTCATTTGCGAAAAAGCCCTAGTTTTGAAGGGGGTACTTTTTCCAAAAAACCTAAGTCAAAAAAATTAAACAAAATCCTAAAAAGATTTTTCAAGTCAAGTAAAAGCTGATTTTGAAATCAAGTAAAATAATTTTAAAATTATTTTAAAAACTGATTTTTCAAATCAAATAAAGCAGTTAAAAAGATAGAAAAATAGAGTAAACCTATTCTACCAGGCATAATCCTAACTGCCTTCTTAGTGAGCTGAACTCAGACTCAGGTAGGGGTTTGGTGAATAGGTCAGCTAAGTTAGATTTAGAGTCTACATGCTTAAGGACTATCTTACCCCTGGCTACATGATCTCTTACAAAGTGGTGTTTAACTTCTATGTGTTTAGTTCGGGAATGTTGGATTGAGTTTTTAGTTAGATTAATTGAGCTTATATTGTCAATGAAGACCTGAGTTTGGGTGTAGTTAAGTTGGAAGTCCTTAAGAGTGTGCATCATCCATAAGAGTTGTGCTACACACTCTCCTAAGGCAACATACTCAGCTTCAGTCGTGGATAGAGCTACACAGTGTTGTTTTCTGCTGCACCAACTTACTAGACTATTTCCTAACAGTTGGCAGCTTCCACTTGTGCTCTTTCTAACTAATTTACAACCAGCATAGTCAGAATCCGAGTATCCTGACAGGTCAAAGGTTGAGGTCCTAGGATACCAAATCCCTACATTTAGGGTACCCTTAACATATCTTAGTATTCTTCCTAGGGCTGCTAAGTGTGTTTCCTTAGCACAGGTTTGATATCTAGCACACATTCCTACAGCAAAAAGGATATCAGGTCTGCTGGCTGTAAGATACAGTAGACTTTCAATCATACTTTTATAGAGTTTAAGGTCTACTAGTTTACCATCAGGGTCACTATCTATTTTTACATTTGTGGCCATGGGGGTACTTATGCTTTTAGAGTTATCCATTTTAAATTTCTTTATTAACTCTTTAGCATATTTGGATTGATGGACATAGTTTCCATCCCTAGTTTGTTTAATTTGTAATCCTCGAAAAAAGTTGAGCTCACCAACTAAGCTCATTTCAAATTCATTTTCCATTATTTTAACGAATTCTTTTAAAAAATTTGAGTTGGTTGACCCAAAGATTATGTCATCGACGTAGATTTGGGCAATAAAGATCTCTTTTCCTAAGGTTTTAATAAATAGGGTTGAGTCAATTTGTCCTTGATTAAATTCTTTAGAAATTAGGTAAGTTGATAAGCATTCATACCAAGCCCTAGGTGCTTGTTCTAGTCCATAAAGTGCTTTAGTAAGTTTGTAAACATGGTCAGGTCTTTCTAAGTCCTTAAAATCAGGGGGTTGTCCTACATAGACTTCTTCCTTAATGAATCCATTTAGAAAGGCTGACTTTACATCCATTTGGTATAGTTTAAATCCTTTATGGGGTGCGAAGGCCAATAACATCCTAATGGACTCAAGTTTAGCTACCGGGGCATAGGTTTCGTCATAATCTAACCCTTCTACCTGACTGAATCCTTTTGCTACTAAGCAGGCTTTATTTCTGACTATTTCTCCTTGATCATTTAACTTATTCCTAAAAACCCACTTAGTGTCAATGACGAATTTGCCCTCAGGTTTAGGTACTAGTTCTCAGACTTGGTTCCTTTCAAATTGGGCTAACTCTTCTTGCATAGCTATGATCCAATCAGGATCAGGTAGGGCTTCCTCTATAGTCTTAGGTTCAATTTTTGAAATCATTGCTATCTGACTAAGGTTTCTATAGGAAGACCTAGTTCTGACTCCTAAAGTTGATCAGTTGGGTGACTAAGTCTGGGTTTCTTGGTTTTTCTAGAACTTGGTTCAGCCTCAGGTCCGACTGGTCGATTTGGTTCAATATTTGGTTCAATATTTGGTTCAATATTTGGTTCAATTGACTCAGAAGTTGGTTCAATAGTTAGTTTATTTAAGGGTTCAATTAAAAGTACGACGGTTTGTTCATTATCTTCTTGATCAGTATTTGATGACGTTAGATCTGGATTATCAGATTTTGAGTTGATTTCTTCATCAAATATTAAATTTGTTGTTTCTTCAATTTTCTTAGTTTGTTTGTTGTAAACCCTATAGGCTCTACTTGTGGTTGAATATCCTAGGAAGATGCCTGGGATTGACTTAGACTGGAATTTACCTAGATAGTCCTTGGTGTTTAGGATATGGACATTGCACCCAAAGACCCTTAGGTAGTGTAGGATTGGAAGTCTATGGTAGTATTATTCATAGGGTGTTTTATTGTATCGTTTGTTAATTAGTACCCTATTTTGGATGTAGCAAGCCGTACTAATTGCTTCTGCCCAATATTGGATAGCTATGTTGAATTCATTGAGCATGGCCCTATCGGCTTCCTGTAGGGTTCTATTTCTCCTTTCAACTATCCCATTTTACTGGGGGGTTCTAGGACACGATAATTCATGTATATACCCATTTACCTTACAAAATTTCTCGAATCGTTAATTTTCAAATTCTCCCCCATGGTCACTCCTAAGTCTTTTGATTTTGGTATTGTTTTGATTTTCAATTAACTTACAAAAATCATTGAATAGGTTTAGGGTTTCATCTTTGGTCTTAAAAAACCTCACCCACGTAAACCTAGAGTAATCATCAACTATTACTAAGCAGTACCGGTTTCCGCTTAGTGACTTGGCTCCATGTGAATTAAATCGGTCAAGGTGCAGGAGCACAAGTGTGGTTTGAGTTAGATCAGATTGAATTAGCTTGTGATTAGACTTGGTTTGTTTACCTTGATTACATGATTCACATATTAAGTTTTCATGATTTTTAAATTTAGGGATACCTTTAATTAGGCCAAGTTGGGTGATTTTCGAAATTATTCTCAAATTAGTGTGACCTTATGTTCTATGCCA
>JAGFNQ010000750.1:0-106796 GCA_024364735.1 Boesenbergia rotunda
TTATTTTTTCATGGAAATTAAAATGAACCATTGATTGGTTTATTTTATTTTATAAAATCAATCATGGATTGATTTTCCATGATAAGAAAATTTATATGATAAATTTCTTATGAAAATTTATTCCATAAGAAAAAAGAGACTTGGTTGATTTTTATCATGAATTAAAATATGATAAAACTTCGCATGATGGAATAAGTCATAGAAAATTTATATGATAAATTTCTTATGAAAATTTATTCCATAAGAAAAAAGAGACTTGGCGGTTGAGAGACCACTATATAAATGACCCAAGGCAAGGCTTAGAAATCAATCGAAGTATTCTTGTCCGGGCTCTCTCCCTCTCCTCCCTTCTTTCTCTTGGCCAGCCACAAGCCTTTTTCCCCTTCTTCTTGCCGTGAGCACAAGGAAAAGCCCCGAGGTGACGAAGTTCTTTCGTTGGGACGATCTTCCTCTCCGGCCATCATCACCTTAGGATTGGGCGCAAGTCATCTTCCTCCTTCTCGCCGGAATTGTGATTCCGGCCAACATTGGTGGTGAGTTTTTCCGATGTGATTACTTCTCTCTTGGTTTTCTTATTGCATTCTCGGAGAATCTAGTAGTTCTCGAGAACACGAAACTCGTGGCTTTGCGAAGTCATCCCGAAGATACTCGGCGTGGACGCATATAGAGGCGGAGCTTCCAAGGGACGCTTACGGTTGGATCTCTTCCCTTCCTTCGAGTTACGCGAGGTAATACGTAAATTAGTTTACGTTTCTGCAAAATTTTAAATATATGATCATGTCTACACAAGATAAGGTTGCATGCTTAGATGTGTGGTTAAATAATTTGAGAATTTATTTATGCTAAACCATCCGCTACACGTAATTAATTTTAAAATTATGAACCCGCATCCATGTCAACATGCACCCGGTCCCAACATTGGTATTAGAACCAGTTAGTGTTCGATATAATCATATAATTGTTTTGCGGAAAACTTTGTTATGATCTCAATTTTGGAAAATTTTCCAATTATGGAAACTTTCCAATTATGGTAAATTTCGATTTAGGAATTTCAAAGTTTGGAAATCTTCATGAAATTTTGCAAATTTTTGAAATATCCCTTTTTCTGAAACTTTATGATAATTGTGAAAGCTTTCCATTTTTGAAAACTTTCCAATTTTGAAAATTTCCTATTTTAGAAATTTTCCAATTTTGGAAATACGTAAGTTTTCTTTGTACCAGAAACTTACAATTATTCTGAAAACCTTTTATTTGTGGAAATTTTTCATTTATGGAAAGCTCGTAATTTTGGACACTTTCTTTTCATGAAAGTCTAGACATTTTATAGAAACATTAATTGACAATTAAATTCAAATTGGTTTTTAATTTATTAACAAAATTCTTTACTTTGGGGAGTGCCTCGGGGAGCCACCCAAATTAAAGTTAGTTGTTATAATTTAATTTCTTATTTTGAATATGAATTGTTAAAATTGATTTGGGTAGGCCTCGGGGAGCCATCCAAATTATATTATTAACAAGTTCTTTAATTGTCAAGTTTAATTTGGTTATGCCTCGGGGAGCAGGCCAAATTAGATTTACAATAAATTTCTTTTCTTTGGGGAGTGCCTCGGGGATCCACCCAAAGTAAATAATTTGTTGTAATTAATTATCTATAAATAAAATATGTGATCAAATCTTGGAAATTTTTTTTGAGGTGCTTCTCAAACGATAATTTCCTTATTTGATTTATGAGGTGATGCTCTTACATATTGTTGTCTCCAAAATTAATTAGGAAAAATTGTTTTCTATAGAGTTTATTTCCTTAAATAAGATTTTCATTAAAATAATATGTGGTTGAATTAAGGGAATCTGTCTCTTAATTTAATAAGATTTGATTTACAGAAATCAAAGTCTTAAACATATTATTTCCGAAATTGATTATGACAATTTAGGAAATTGTTTCCCAAAACAATTCCTTGAATAAAGTATGAAATTAGAATTAGGAAATCCGGTTCCTAATTCAATTAATGAGACTTGACAAATTAAGTCACATACATACTTTATTAAGGAAATCGTTAGAATATGACATAATTATATGTCATGAATGTGCTTAAAAGGAAAAAAAAATGAGACCCAAAACCCCTTACAAAATATTAAGGCCAACACCTTCCATTAATATGGTTAGAATCGGAGTTTTGTTCTCGTTTGGGTTGATGGACACATCCATGCCCGGCTTGAACCTCAACATGTTCAAACCATGGAATTAGTTTATGATTAATATAGTTCGAGTCAGAGGTCAATTCTTAGTTTTGGTTGTTGGACACATCCAAGCTTGACTAAACGGTTGAATGAGCTCCAACCATATTAAAACTATTTCTTGATTAATGGGTCAGCCTTAAGCTTGGAGCATCGATTTGTTGTGCCACAGCCAAGGTCGATGTAAAGAGAGGTGTAGATGGGTGCTATGTATATTGTTGCATACTTGTTAATGAGTTAACAACCCAATGATTTATGCAATCATTCAATTAGTTGATAGCATAATGTGATAGTTACATATGTGTAATATGTAATCGGTATAATTACCTACCTTCATAGCTAAGAATAACTTGATGGACTACAGCTATGGTTGTTCATATCTATGGTTGGATATCAACCTATTTGGAGATGTTCCTACGATCTCCCGAATTGATAAAAAGGGTTATTCAATTCGAAAAATAAATAGGATTTAATTATTGTATATTGATGCATTCTTAATCATTCTCATCACATAACCTCAATTAGTATTTCTAGGATAATCACCTGATCATGTCTTCTTTGAATTTGTGTTCCATTTTGGACACCAATAAGTTAACTAAGGCCAAAAGGATTGAAAAGGCACCAAAAGGCACTTGCCATCACTGCGGCAAGGAGGGCCACTGGCGAAGAAACTGCAAGGTTTATCTTGAGTCCTTGAAGAAGAAGGCATCCGATGCCCCATCCTCTTCAGGCATCTTCGTTATTGAATGTCACTCTATTTCCTCGTACACCTGGGTACTTGATACTGGGTGTAGCTCACATATATGTAATGACATACAGGGGCTAAGGAATAGAAGAAGACTCGTCAAGGGAGAAGCGAATTTGTAAGTTGGAAATGGAGCAAAGATTGTTGCTATTGCCATCGGAACATATTTGCTAAAGCTCCCTACTGGACTTGTCTTAGAATTGGATAATTGTTATTTCGTTCCATCGTTAATAAAAAACATTGTATCTATTTCATGCTTAAATGAAAAGGGTTACCATTTAACTTTTAGTAACAATTGTTGTTACGTAACTTTAAATGGTGTTCTTTATGGGACCGGAACTTTATGCAATGGTATCTACACGTTAGATTTATCCGGTGACGTTTTCAATATCGAAGTTAGCAACAGACGTGCTCGAATAGATAATCAAATAGACTCCTATACATGGCATTGTCGTCTTGGCCATGTAAGTAAGAAACGCATGACCAAATTACACCGATGTGGAATTCTGGAATCATTTGAACCCGGTTCATTTGATACATGTGAATCATGCTTAAAAGGCAAGATGGCCAAATTACCCTTTTCCGGAAAAGGTAAACCAGTGGGAGAGTTGCTTGGTCTAATACATACTGATGTATGTGGACTAATGTCAACTCTTGCACAAGGAGGCTATAGCTACTTCATTACCTTTATCGATGATCACTCACGATTCGAGTATGTGTTCTTAATGAAACACAAATCTGAAGCTTTTGAGAAATTCAAAGAGTTTAGAAGTGATGTAGAGAAACAGCTTGGCAAAAGTATTAAGATACTTCGATCCGATCGGGGTGGTGAATACTTGAGTCAAGAGTTTCAAGATTATCTTAGGGACAATGAGATATTGTCTCAATGGACTCCGCCATATACACCACAGCATAATGGTGTATCTGAGAGGCGTAACCGAACCTTGATGGACATGGTTAGATCTATAATGAATCATGCAACTCTTCCAAAATCCTTTTGGGGCTATGCGCTTAAGACAACAGTTTACTTGCTAAACAGAGTCCCGACCAAGGTGGTCTCTACTATTCCATATGAGACGTGGAATAGTAAGAAACCTCATTTAACTCACCTTAAGATATGGGGTTGTCCTGCTTATGTAAAGCGGACTGTATCAGACAAATTGGATGCTAAGTCTGTTAAATGTCTATTTATTGGATACCTTAAGGAAACGAAAGGTTACCAATTCTATCATCCCTTGGAACAAAAGGTGTTTGTTTCAAGGCATGCTGTATTTCAGGAAAAAGAATTTCTATTACAAGAAAACAGTGGGAGTAGCATTGAACTTGAAGAAGTTCAAAAAACTCCAATAGACATTACAGAGACACCTAGTCTAGACCCACAACCAATAACTCATAATGATGAGCTATCAGTTGAACCTAAAACAACACCACTTCTTCGTAGGTCTGATAGGACACGTAATATTCCAGAGAGATATGGATTTCTCATAAGTGAATCGAACGACGTGTTACTCATTAATGATGATGAACCTATCAGTTATGAAGATGTTCTGAAAAATTCAGAAAGGGATAAATGGTTTGAAACCATGAAGTCGGAAATGGATTCCATGTACAAAAATCAAGTATGGGACTTGGTTAACCCACCTGAACGGATTAAGCCCAAAGGGTGCAAGTGGGTTTTCAAGAAGAAAACCAACATGGAAGGTAATGTTGTTATCTTTAAGGCTAGATTAGTGGCAAAAGGATATCGTCAAAAACAAGGAATTGATTATGACGAAACCTATTCGCCAGTAGCTATGCTTAAATCCATTCGGATGCTCCTGGCCATAGAAGCTCATTATGATTATGAGATATGGCAAATGGTAGTGAAAACAGCTTTCCTTAATGGAAACCTGCTTGAGGATGTATATATGATACAACCTGAAGGTTTCACATCGGTTAATAAAACCATAGTATACAAGCTTCGACGATCCATATATGGACTAAAGCAAGCATCTAGGAGCTGGAACATCCGTTTTGATGAGACAATCAAAGAGTTTGATTTCTCACAAAATCCTGACGAACCTTGTGTGTACAAGAAGGTTAGTGGGAGTGCAGTCGTATTCCTAATATTATATGTCGATGACATATTACTTATAGGAAACGATATATCAGTCTTACAGTCAGTTAAAATTTGGTTGTCCAAAACTTTCTCCATGAAAGACCTGGGAGAAGCAACCTATATCCTTGGGATTAGAATCTATAGAGATAGATCAAAACGGTTGCTTGGTCTTTCGCAGTCTACATATATAGACCGAGTGCTAAAAGGGTTTAGCATGTCGGAATCCAAGAAAGGTTACCTTCCCATCAGGCATGGGATCAACCTTTCGAAGTCTATGTGTCCGCGCACAGAAGACGAGAGGATTTGTATGAATAAGATTCCTTATGCATCCGCGATAGAATCTATCATGTATGCTATGTTATGTACTAGGCCGATGTATCGTATGCTCTGAGCGTCACAAGCAGATACCAGTCTGATCCAGGAATGGATCATTGGGCGGCTGTTAAGACAATCCTCAAGTACTTAAGAAGAACTAAGGATGTGTTCCTAATGTATCGAGAAGGTGACATGGTAATACGTGGGTATACAAATGCCAGTTTCCAGATAGATAAGGATGACTCCAAATCTCAGTCTGGATACATATTTATTTTGAATGGAGGCGCAATAGGTTGGAAAGGTTCCAAACAAGACACCGTAGCGGATTCTACCACGGAAGCGGAATATATTGTAGTTTCGGAAGCAGCAAAGGAAGCAGTCTGGATCAAGAAGTTTATCTCAGAACTTGGTGTGGTTCCAACCATTGATGAAGCAATACCGGTTTATTGCGACAACAATGGAGCTATTGCACAAGCGAAGGAACCAAGGTCTCATCAGCGATCCAAACATATGCTTGCCCGCTATCATCTGATCAGAGAGATTATAAGTAGGAATGATATACAAATTGAGAAAATTCCCACTGAAAGGAATTTAGCGGATCCTTTAACTAAGGTCTTGCCTCAAAGCAAGTTTGAGGGTCATGTTAGAGCCTGTGGTAATGGATACCGTAGCGATTGGCATTCGGCCAAGTGGGAGTTTGTTAGTGATATGAGAGAAGTGTCCTAAGGCAATCGCCTTATGATTATAATCATTTATTTTAATAAATGAATATTCACTATTTGAGTATACATGTTTGTGTATTTGATTGAGATCTTAAACTCATTTACTGAATGTCCGCAATACAATTCATAGCATGAGAGAATCTGTGATGAATTCACAACTAGTGATTATCTCTACATGTGCAATTGTGAAGTATTGAAATTGTCCCTAGTCGATGAATTGATAAATACGGACACTATCAATTCTGTTGAGACTAGCATGGGTTATTCTCTAATCAGCTGATTCTCACTGGCTGGTGACATTGGGATGTCCGGAGATAAACATGAATGCTAGTTAAGGGAACTAGTTCATTGGAGTGACTGGCTGTAAAACTTCATATGGTAGTCTACATATAGATATGTCAATGATGTTCTTACTGTAGCTTAAGTGCGATGTTCCTTTGACTTGCAGTGTTCAAGTCGTCTTGGTCATGGAGACTTATACTTTGACATCCTAAGCAAGCATCTCCAAGGAGTTGTGGACTCAGGATGATTGGGTATAAGCCGAAGTGCCCGAAGATGTTTGAACAGCCTACAAAGGATTCACCACTCCTTGCGAGGAGATGTATACCCAAGGCCTAACATCGGATTGTTACTCGAAGCCTTTGGCCAGAGCATGACATGTTCAGAGTATGAATCTCTTAAATACATGAGAGAAATTTGAATCCATAGGACGAGAAAACGTTACTTGGGCTAAGTGTGACGTAGTCAGCCTAGTGGGGACTGACACACATAGACCATGTCCTAAACTAAGTGGGTATATGATGGTGAAGGGAATGGGGCACGATTCATTAAAGCTACTGAAGGGTTTCAGAATTGTTTCTGAGGTCAACCGTTGATCTTTCGATTAATTGGGGATCATGATGTACTACTAGGTGCCACTCATAATCGTTTTATAATTGGTTAATTATAGACGGCCAACATAAATCGAAAGCCTATTTAGTCACACGCACTACGAGTAATCTGAGGGATTTAAAACGAGTTGAAAATTAGATTTTCCAATCAAGAGAGATTAGGTTTGGTTGAGCCAAACGATAAGTCGAATCTGAATTTTTCAGAGACGCATCGGAAGCGTAAAATGGCTAAGTCTTTTGAAGACTTAATAGATGAATTAAATGAGTTTAATTCATTGGGGCGTGGCTTGGAAGGGCAGGCCAAAGAGGGTCTCCACCCTCTTTGCTTGGTCGGCCACAACAAAGGGAGAGAACTAAGTTTTTGGTTCAATTTATAAAATAAACCAAATGTGGTTTGTTTTATAAAATTATGGATGATATAAATTTTTATAAACCAAGGTTTGGTTTATTTTTCATGGAAATTAAAATGAACCATGGATTGATTTATTTTATTTTATAAAATCAATCATGGATTGATTTACCATGATAAAGAAATTTATATAAAGAAATTTATTTTTCATGGAAATTAAAATGAACCATGGATTGGTTTATTTTATTTTATAAAATCAATCATGGATTGATTTTCCATGATAAGAAAATTTATATGTTAAATTTCTTATGAAAATTTATTCCATAAGAAAAAAGAGACTTGGTTGATTTTTATCATGAATTAAAATATTATAAAACTTGGCATGATGGAATAAGTCATAGAAATTTATATGATAAATTTCTTATGAAAATTTATTCCATAAGAAAAAAGAGACTTGGCGGTTGAGAGACCACTATATAAATGACCCAAGGCAAGGCTTGGAAATCAATCGAAGTATTCTTGCCCGGGCTCTCTCCCTCTCCTCCCTTCTTTCTCTTGGCTGACCACAAGCCTTTTTCCCCTTCTTCTTGCCATGAGCACAAGGAGAAGCCCCGAGGCAACGATGTTCTTCCGTTGGGATAATCTTCCTCTCCGGCCATCATCACCTTAGGATTGGGCGCAAGTCATCTTCCTCCTTCTCGTCGGAATTGTGATTCCGGCCAATCTTGGTGGTGAGTTTTTCCGATGTGATTACTTCTCTCTTGGTTTTCTTGTCGCATTCTCGGAGAATCTAGTAGTTCTCGAGAACACGAAACTCGTGGCTTTGCGAAGTCATCCCGAAGATACTCGGCGTGGACGCGAATAGAGGCGAAGCTTCCAAGGGACGCTTACGGTTGGATCTCGTCCCTTCCTTCGAGTTACGCGAGGTAATACGTAAATTAGTTTACGTTTCTGCAAAATTTTAAATATATGATCATGTCTACACAAGATAAGGTTGCATGCTTAGATGTGTGGTTAAATAATTTGAGAAATTATTTATGCTAAACCATCCGCTGCACATAATTAATTTTAAAATTACGAACCCGCATCCATGTCAACATGCACCCGGTCCCAACATAAACTAGATAGGAAGAGTACTAGTGGAGGATGTCAATTCCTTGGGTCTTCTTTAGTTAGTTGGAGTAGTAGGAAACAACCATGGGTTGCCCTAGCAACAACGGAAGCCGAATATGTGGCAATGGGTGGTTATGTGTCCCAACTACTTTGGATCATGCACACTTTAGAAGATTATGAGTTACATTATTCCAAGGTCAAAGTTTTGTGCGATAATGTAAGTACAATCAATTTGACTAAGAATCCGGTTCACCATTCTTGAACAAAACACATTGAAGTGGAGCATCACTTCATTAGGGACCATGTGGCAAGGGGAGACATAGAATTACACTATGTTGAGTCAAAGTCAAACCTTGCCGACATTTTTACCAATCCTCTTCCCGAATCGGAGTTTACATCATTAAGAAGAGGCCTTGGTATGTGTTTTGTAGAAGTATAGGATGAACCTTGGGATAAAAGATTAGGAAGGTGGTGCTTGATCCATTAGGATGATACAAATGATTCACTTATGCTTGTGGCATAGTGTTGGGTCATTAAAAGTTTCAAATTATGAAAAAGAGACCAACCATGGGGAAAGCAAGTATTTAATTAATGGACACCTTGCCCAAAGATCATGGTTGGGCATTTTAAACATTTGAAAATCTTTTTATGTCTTATATGTGTTGTCATATGCTTAGAAGATATATGATTGCAAAATTAGGTTGAAAGATTGATACAAACTTAGTGATTTTCAAGAATTTTGAACATTAGTCAAAAGTCAAGCATGTTTGAAATTTTACATGAACTGATATTTTTTCCTTGATAGAGTATACTATATCAAATATGCCTGCAAATTTTTGTATTTTTTGGAATTTTCTGAAATTATTTGGAGGTTTCTGAAATTTGGCTCAGAAGTTGAATTTTCAGACTGACAGAGTATCAGTCGACTGCCCCAAGGGACAGTCAACTGGCACGCCTGATTTCAACCTGCTGAGCATTTTTTCAGAAATCAAAATTTCTATCATTTGATGCCATGGGTTAGGGTTGCTTGGGGCAATCGTTTTGATGGTGTCAAAGGGGGAGAATGGGTGGTTTAAGTTAGATTTTTAGCTTAAATTTTTTACTTAATCTTGGATTATGGTGAAAAATTGAAAATGGATGAAGGCATGGGTTAAGGGGGAGGTTACCTCTTAGATTTTGCTATGTCTTGTATTTTTAATTGTTGTTGCTTGTTGTTAAGTTAGGTTTGCAACTCAATTTTTTGTTTATGATATGAATTGACAATGGGAGAAGACATGGGTTAAGGGGGAGGTTCCTCTTGGTTTTACTATGTCTTATTTTTTCAATTGCTATTGTTATTTACTGTTGTTGGTTATTATTTATTCCCTAACTTAAACATATTGCCACACATCAAAAAGGGAGAGATTGTTGAGTCAATCGGCCCAAGAATGATCGGGAAGATCATGGTTTTAATGTGTGTGTGTGCCAATATGTTTAAGGTTAGGGTGTTGTGTTGTATTTACTATGTGTGATTGAGTTCGTAGGATTTGGAGAATCACACATGGAGAACATATCCGAGAGATGAGAGCCGAGGGAGGAGGACTCCAAGGGCAAGCCGGGAAGTGGACTTCAAGGGCACACGTGAAGGGTGGCATGGAGGCAAGCCAAGGGAAGGCTTGTGTGCGCATCCGAGGGATGATAGCCAGAGGAAGAAGACTTCAAGGGGCAAGCCAAGGGACCGTACCTGAAGGCACACGTGAAGGAGAGTGTTTGGAGTGAATGTAAGTAAGTGTAGAGGCTGGGCAATCGACTGGTAGAAAGACAGTCGACTGGCAAAACTCACAAAAAGTTTTCAGCCTCTGACCAGTCGACTGCCCCTGGGGCAGTCGACTGGTCACCCCCAAAAACTAGCCGTTGGCTGGCATTTAAAGCTAGGCCAGTCGACTGCCCCAAGGGCAGTTGACTGATAGCGGGACTGGACAGCTTGCGAAGCTGTTCTTTACTCTTATATAAAGGGGGCTTTTGGCACGAGGATGGTATGCTTTCTTACTGTACCAAAGTGCTGCTAGTGCCCCGATTAATCAGATCTTCCTCTTGCTTCTCATTGCATCTTGTAAACAGGAAGAAGACGACTTTTGTAAAGGTTTCTCTACCTTGAAGGAGGTTTTCATAGTGGAGAGTGTGCAACCGCGTGGATCCTTGGATTAGTCACCTTTCGGGGTGGATACCAAATAAAATCTTCTGAGTTAGGATTGTTCTCTTGTTTTTCATATATTTTTGTTTGTATTGTGCTAACCTCCTTGTAGAGAAAACATCGAAAAAGTGCTATTCACCCCCCCCCACTAGCAACGCACTCGATCTAACATGTTTGTTATCTGTTTGTAGGATTAAACGGCTTCTGGCGTCTAGCGACTGACCTGAGGCTCAGCTGAAGAGGTCTTCAGTGGATTGAGCTCTCAGTGGAGGTCAGTGGGTCAGTGGTGATAAAGCTGTGGTTCAGTGGGTGCTGACGAAGCCTGAAGGATGGCTTAAAAGGAGGCTGGCGATGTAGAGACAAGTAACTTTGAAATCGATCAGAAATCAAGCAGGCACAATGAGAACGAAGAGCTGAGTGAAGGTTCTTGTGTTAGAGTTGTGTGTTGTGTTGTGCTCTGTCTGTAAGCTTCTTCTTCGTGCCCTCTGTGCTTGCGATTGATCTGTAAGTTTCTTCTCGAAGTCTCTGTGCTTACTCTGATATCTGTCTGAGACTGTCTATGGAGAGGTTACTCCACCGAGAAGGAGATTTTCATATCCGGATTCATTCCGGGGCTTGATCTGCCGACGATCAAGGGATTGCCAACCTCACGGGCACGCCAAGGAGTAGGGGCAAGTTATCCCCGAACCATGTATATCTCTTTGTTAGCATTTGTTTTCTTTCTGTGTTGTTTCTTTCTGTTCTGTATTCTTCCACTGCTAACCTAAGTGCAGAATGAACCAAAAAGAAGCCAAATTTTAAGTGGATCCAACAGAGGACTCCAAGGGCAAGCCGGGAAGTGGACTTCAAAGGGCACACGTGAAGGGTGACATGGAGGCAAGCCAAGGGAAGGCTTGTGTGCACTTCCGAGGGATGATAGCCGGTGGAAGAAGACTTCAAGGGGCAAGCCAAGGGAGTATACCTGAAGGCACACGTGAAGGAGAGTGTTCGGAGTGAGAGTGAGTGATTGTAGAAGCTAGGCAGTCGACTGGTAGAACGGCAGTCGACTTGTAGAAAGGCAGTCGACTGCCAAAACTCACAGGAGGTTTTGGACCTGAGACCAGTCGACTACTCTAGGAGCAGTCGACTGGTAACCCCGAAAAACTAGCCGTTGGCTAGCAATTAAAGCTAGACTAGTCGACTGCCCAAGGGGCAGTCCACTGGTGTCGGGCTGGACAACTCATGGAGTTGATCTTTACTCTTATTTAAAGGGGACTTTTTGGCACGAGGAAGGTACGGTTCTTTACTGTACCAAAGTGCTGCTAGTGCCCCAAGTGATTAGTTCTTCCTCTAGTTTTCATTTCAATCTTGAAAAGAGGAAGAAGACAACCTTGTAACGGTTTTCTCCACCTTGAAGGAGACTTTTCTTAGTGGAGGTGGAGTACTCATGTGGATCCTTGGATTAGTCATCCTTCGAGGTGGATACAAAGTGAAATCTCCTTGTTAGCGTTGTTCATCTTATTTTTCATTATATTTTTGTATTGTGCTAACCCTTTGGTAGAGAAAGTTCGAGAAAAGTACTATTCACCCCCCTCTCTAGCAACGTCAACGATCTAACAAGTGGTATCAGAGCCGGTTCGCTTCAGGAGAACTCACCGTCGACCGGAGTATAATGAAATGGCGTTTCAAGAGGGCTATAGTACCGCAAGGCCTCCGTTCTTCGATGGAAACGACTTCGCCTATTGGAAAAGTAGGATGGAGTACTATTTGATGAATGACATTGAGAATTGGATGAGTATTGTAGATGGTTTCGACGCACCCGTCAACGAAAGAGAAGAGCCACTACCAATGAAAACTTGGCCAAAGGAAGTCATGAAGAAGGCGCAAGCAAATGCCAAGGCCACCACAACACTTCAATGCGGATTGTCAAGGAATAACTCAACAAGGTGGGGCATTTCAAGAGCGCAAAGGAATTATGGGAAAAACTAGTCAAGCTCAACGAAGGATCAAACGAGTCAAGAAGGGTAAAGAAGGACCTCTTGGTGGCTCAACTACAATCATTATCAATGAAGACCAACGAGACGGTTAGCCAATTACATGGAAGGGTAAAGGAAATCATCAACGAGTTACATGTAATTGGTGAGAAGGTGGAAAACCGAGATCTCGTGAGGTATGTCCTACAATCCTTCCCTAGAACTACATTGTGGGCATTAATGGTTGATGTCTACAAAGTATTAAGGGACATTTCAA
Organism: Boesenbergia rotunda; assembly: GCA_024364735.1. NCBI lineage: Eukaryota > Viridiplantae > Streptophyta > Magnoliopsida > Zingiberales > Zingiberaceae > Boesenbergia > Boesenbergia rotunda. Next base: position 12,870 of record JAGFNQ010000750.1, read on the forward strand.
TGGTAAAGTTAGATGATTTGTTTTGTGAATTTGAATTACATGAGCAAGCTAACATGTCTTCCAAAGAAAAAGGTGTAGCATTCATTGTAGAAAAGGAGAAGAAGAAAGTGATCTACTCCTCATCATCCGAATCGGAGGAGTCTAGTGCTTCAATGGATAGTGACCAAGAGGTCTACATGGTAAGGAAAATGAGAAGAGCATTTAAAAATTTCTCTTACAAGTCTTATGATAGGAAGGGTCAAAAAGCAAGAGCAAAGGCAAAGACATCATTTGCTACAATTGCCACCAAGAGGGTCACATGAAGAATGAGTGCCCACAACTCAAGAAAAGAGATGACAAGAAGGAAGAAAAGAAGAAGAGTGAGAAGAGGAAGTCAAAAGAAAAAGGGAAAAGTGCCACAAGACTAAAAGCTACATGGGATGATCCATCGTCTTCGGAGGAGGAAGATCACGTGTCACACTTTGCACTAATGGGAGTGGACAACTTGGAGTTATCCGATGATGAGAGGAGCTCTAGTAGTGAAGATGAAAGTGAAGGCTCATCATCATCTGAATCCGAGGCTTCGGTAAGTGAGGTATATAGTCTACCCTCTTCTAATCTTGTCAAAATTATTTCTAGTACCAATATGGATTTGGCTAAAGCTAGGAGGAAAATTAAGGACTTAAAGGATGAAGTTGCCATGCTTAAAAATAGAATCCATGAAACTCAAAGATAATTTGCATGATGTTTCTGTTGGATCGAGAGAAACGATAGAGGGGGGGTGAATATCGTAAAACGTTCGGATTAAGAAATAGAGAATACACAGCGAAAATTAACACAAACACATGCAAACACCAAGTTTTTTACTTGGTTCGGAGTCGCAGTCGGCTCCTACTCCAAGGCCCACGGTCGTTAATCGTTTTCTGCGGGCAATTCTATATGTGCGCAAAAACAGTTTACAAGTAGTATTACAAGACTAGTGCAGTAAACTTAAAAGAAGCTCTTCGTTACCGACGTCCGTTGTAGATTGTATTTTTGGAGCAGAGGGATGTCGTCGGTGCTTGTATCTCGAGTAGGGAGGTTTCCGGAGCAGAGCGCGAGCGTAGAAGAGCGTGAATGCGTTGGAAGAATTGATTGCTTGAAGCCTTGGGGTCGAGGGCCTTTTTATAGCCCCTGGGGGCGCCCGGAACGTTGGGGGCGCCCCCCCCCCCCCACGTGTCAGCTGATCCGAGTTCCTCTCGGTCAGCTCTAATACCTTCAATCACGGGATCAGGCTTTGACGGGGGCGCCCGGGACGCTAGGGGCGCCCAGGAGCATGGGTCACCTCTTATCCGTTTGGCTTCGCTGGCTTCTGCTTCGTTAGCTTAAACTGGGGGCGCCTGAGACGCTGGGGGCGCTCGAGAGCATGGGGGGCGCCCGGGAGCACGGGGGCACGCCGCCCATAAGCTGCCGAAGTACTTCTTTTGCTTCATCTATTTTGTGTTCACCTTGGGGGCGCCCGGGACACTCCGGGCGCCCTACTCAGCTGCTGCCTCACTCCTTTGAGGCTCTTTGAGCTGCAGACACTCGTTCCTTCGGTCCTGCATCTAGGGTTAGTCCAAAACAACATAAAGCAATAATATGTTAGTTTTATACAGCCTTAGCTATCTTGGTTCTGACTTTGGGTCTCCCAAATGGAACCCTAGGTCGAACCGACGCCTACTGTTCCCTCGACGGGAAACGCGTCCTCACCTACTCCTCTCGGGAGAATTTACCTGATGCCAACCGGCTCCTCCGGTTGGACTTTTGCCCAGCAGTCCTTCGCCAGGTGCCTAGCTGTCCTTCGCCAGGTCTTCAGTACCAAGTTGTCCTTCGCCTGGTGCCTAGCAGTCCTTCGCTAGGTCTTTGTATCCTGGCATTCCTTTGCCAGGTACCTAGCAGTCCTTCGCTAGGGCTTTATATCCTGGCATTCCTTCGCCAGGTGCCTAGCAGTCCTTCGCTAGGACTTTTCCTGCACACTTGAGTAACATGTTAGATAGACATTATACCTTAACTTTTGAACCCTTTTGCCATTATCAAAACACAAGTTCGACTTGGGTGCTTTCTACACCAACAATCTCCCCCTTTTTTATTTATGGCAACCCTGGTTCAAAAAGTTAAGTTAATAAAAAATAAACTGAAATTTTGTTTCCTCCCCCTGGAAGGAATCTCCCCCTAGATTTTTTAAAAGTTCGTGGGGTTTCTGAAAATAAATTCTAAGTCTAAGGATAGATTTAATTTTACTTAGAATAATTTTCAGCAGAAACTTTAAAGACATATTTTCCAACTTAATTTTGGTTGAGCACTTTGAAAAATTTATATTTGTAGAAAATTTAAGTTTTAAGTACTTAGATAAATTTGAAAACTTAAGTTTAAGTATTACGAAGGATTTTGAAAACTTAAGTTTGAGTACTAAAGAAAATTTCGAAAATGTAAGTTTAAGTACTCAGAAAGTTTTTGAAAACTTAAGTTTAAAATAGAAGATTTTTGAAAACTTAAGTTTAAAATACTTAGAAAATTTTGAAAATTTTAAGTTTTAAGTACTTAGGAAAATTTGAAAAATTTAGTTTTAAGTACTTAGGAAAATTTGAAAAATTTAAATACTTAGAAAACCTTAGTACTTTTGAAAAATGAATTAAGTACTTTTTGAATATAGAGTTTGAAATTTTTGGATTTAGAGAAAAAATTTTAAACTCTCCTTTCCTATCTCTCCCCCTTTGCCATATATCAAAAACAAAGAAGTATAGCAGAAGTAGGATAATTAAATTGCATAAAAGAAAATAATAACTTGCATAATTCGCTGTACTGAACTAGTTCAGGATATGAATTAAACCAAATCAGTTTCAATTTTCTCTTTTAGGGTCCTGTCTAACCCAATTAGCTACTTACTAACTGCTATAAGCAATAATTTTCGCTAGGGTTAGTCAAGTTAAGTGATGTGTTCAAGTTAGATTTTCTAAACTTGACACTTAACTTGATTACTGTGTAAGTTGTATTTAGTGCCCCAATTACTGCAAATGCACTGACTTAAAGCATCTTGAATTAAGGCAAAGACCTAAGCATCTCAACCCATTCTAGGTTATCAATCAAAAGTACCCTAATGTGCTTGTGAGATGCTGGCTTCTAAATCTATAGGTGCATGCAGTTCTAGGGTTAGGGCCTAGGCTAAGTCCATTTGCGAAAAAGCCCTAGTTTTGAAGGGGTAGTTTTTTTTAAAAAAATAAAACTAAGTCAAAAATTTATCTTTAAAACTTTTCAAAACTAAGTAAAAGCTGATTTTGAAAGCATTTTAAAAACTACTTTAAAAGTTGATTTTGAAATGAGTAAAGTAGTAAGAAAACCAAAAAGTGGACTAATCCTATTCTACCAAGCATAATCCTAACTGCTGATCAAATAGTAGAGAAAAACAAGTACTCATCTCCATAAGTCAGCTAGTCAACAGAGAGAATCAGCACAGTCATACAAGTCAAAACATGAGTCAACCCTACTGAGTAGGGGCAGTCAGATAGTCACTGGTACAATGCTAATCAAATCTAGGAGGAGGGACCAGGATGATCAGAAGAGCTTGGCTGCCAGGATCGAAACATCTCCATCATCTCGTGATACTGTGCGTCTCTGGTCTCCCTCTCAGCTCTAAGTGCACTCATATAGTCAGTGTAATAGCCTAGATTTGTCTCCATCTCTTCAGCATGATTTGCCTCCACTTCCTCTCAGAGGCTCTGGACCTGTGTCTCTAGCCGTGTCACTCTCTCGTAGAGTGTCGGTGGAGGGGGCTCGTCTATGTGTGCTCGAGCCTCTGCTGCCAAATCAGCGACATCGACTTCAACCTCCTCGTCTGAGTCGATCTGAGCTCCGGCTCGCTGTCGTCTCCAAGTCAAAACCCCGGTGACCGATACCTCTATACCAGCTAAAGAGAAGTTCCTAAACCCTATCTCGTCAAAATCGATCATCGCGGTTATTTCACCTACGGTAATGTCACGACCGTGGTGATGAAGGATGGAGGTGATGATGTGACAGAAGGGGGTGCGTACCCGACCCTGAGTCATGACACTGGAGGCATATAAGATAGCATGGAATATGTGAAGGCCAATGTCAATGTCTAGATGATGGATTAGGGCATACAGGAGGAAGGCATGAAAAGGTCGCATGGTCACGACATCCCTAGTGGATAGTGGTAATATGCAGCGGACCAGGACTCTGTACAGGGCGTAGTCCTGGACCTGAAGGTCAACGGACTGAAATCGTCTAGCTACGGGGAGTCTAGCTTCCCTATAGAAATAGGAGTGGAGAGTGTCTAGAGTAATGTGAGAGTAGGGAGCATCAAATGGAGGATCCCTAGGTGGATAGCAATAAAAGGTGGACTGGGAGGGTCGTAGTCCAAGAAATTGATTTAGTAAAGTAGGGGTGATCGATAAGGGTATCCCTTGAACAGTAGTGACAAACATGAGATCGTTTTGTCGAACTATGTTATTATAGAATTCTACACATAAAGATATGTTAATTGAATGAGTGCAGAACACTAGATTGTCTAGTTGATAAAAGTTTATAATATTCATGGCTAAAGGATAAGATTGGGTGAAGAAGTGTCTATTTAGATAGCTAGTTTTGATAGGCTTATAGGTTGTTCTAGCAAACTTATTACAAAGTTCTAGAGTTGGAAACCTAGGGTCGGGACTCGGTTCGGTACCGGGGTTGCTTGGTTTGCTCGGCGTTTTCTAAGTTAAGAAACTATGCATTTATAAGAATGGAATTAAGAAAAATAATTCTAAATGCATAAGGAAATCATACCGGGGAGGCATGGTTGAGATTGAGGAAGCACAAGTGTCACTTGATCTCTTTGGAAGGAAGGAGGTGAGGAAGGAGGATGGTTTTTGGTGTGGGAAGAAGAGGGAGTTCGGGTGCCTTTTTATAGGCAGTTTATTGGGGGCGCCCGGGAGGTTCGGGGCGCCCCGGTCAAGGGACAAGGGCAACTTTTTGCTTTGAGAGGAGTGAAAGAAATGGGGGGGGGGGGGCGCCCAAGGAGTCACGGGCGCCCGATGGAGTATTGATTGACATTTTTGTTGTCTTGTCATCATTTGACCATGGTTTAATTGGTTTGACCATGGTTTGAAATGATTTGACTATGGTTTGACTACGTTGACCATGGTTTGACTGCTTTGACCATAGTTTGAATACTTTGACCATGGTTTGACTATGTTGAACTACAGGATTAAACCACAATATAGGTAATAAAGAAATTTCAATTGAGCATAATTTTACTATCTCACCCAATCTAGGGTTTTCAATCACGTTAGCCTTATAGGTTTTGTGAGACAGGTTTTGATAAAAGAATTTTTGAAAGACATGATTTATTTTGAAAAACTTAATTAATTTTGAAAACAATTGAATTTATTTTGAAAAGAATGTTTAAATCTACAACTAACTGAAAATTTGTGTTAGATTCGAATTTGACAAAGAATAATTTAAATTTGAATTTCAAAAATTGGCTTCCAGGTCTTGGCGAGGCACTAGGCCTTCTTTGGCCGTAGCCTTATTGGATCATCAACCCTTTCCTTGACAAAGCCTTTTAATGAAATTTCATTTTCAAAATTAGTCTTTGAAAAATTCTAGTCTAACTAGTTTGGGTCTTGGATCGGTAGCTTCGGCTAGTTTCACCAGTCTAAAGAGACCAAGTAGAGAATACTTGACCTTATTAGAATTGGTTTCCCTAACGTACTATCATCTCACCTCCACCCAATACTATGTTGTCAAATTTCAGTTAAGTTAGTTCAGTCCTTAAACTAACCATTCCTAAATCTAAACATGGTAAATTGCAGAAATTAAGTAAACAATCAATCATGCAAATTGCAAGCAGGAATTGAATTTTATCTAACAATAAATATTATTTTCAATTTGGCTCCCCCTGGACTAAAGCCACGATAATGGTCTGGCAAGATGTGAATCTTGTCCTTGGGGATCCAATATTGATTTGATCCACTTTGTTTGTTCAGGCATAGTTTGGGTACCCATGCCTGAACTTTAGGTCTGGACTGGTTCAGTACAGCAAAGTAGGATCTTTGTCTAGATTTGGTTCTGTAGCCTAGTCCGGATCGATTTAGAACCGATTTCTGTTTTCCAAGAATCATGTCAAGACCCTTGGAACCAGAAGTGAATCGTTCTAAAGCTGATCTAAGGTCCTTAACCTGAGTTTTCAGGGAGGAGTTCTCTTTCTCAAGTTTTTCAACTTGAGTAGAGGTTCCTTCTTGAACCTTCTCAGTTAAGGGTCTAGAGTCAGCTCCCTCTTTCAGGAGTTTTACTTCCTGTCGGAGGGATTCGACTCGGAGTTTAGCTTTCGCCAAATCTCGAGAAAGATACGAAATTAACTCATTTAACTGACTTCTAGTAAAACCACTTACCTTGATTTCGCCGTCCTCTGAGAATGTCAGTCTGCCGTCGTCCTGTTCTGATTCTGATTCAGTCTCGACTTCTTCTGAGGCGGTTAGTGAGAGTAGGTTCGGCTGTGGGACCTCTTTCTTCTTCGGAGGAGGACTCGTCCCACGTTGCTTGAAGTGCCTTCTTCTTCCTTCTATTCTTCTTGGTCTCCTTTAGGTTCGGACACTCCGTCTTGTAGTGACCCTTCTTCTTGCACTCGTAGCAGGTCACGTTGGGCTTGTTCTTTTCGTTTGTGGGTTCAGCTGGTTCATCCTTTCTTCGGCTGACTTTCCGTTTGTTGGTTTGGTTCTTCAATTCCTTGTAGTGGTTTCGGGCCAGTTGGACCAGCTTAGGTCGATCTCCTTCTTCGTCGTCTGAGTCTGAGTTAGACTCGGGTTCAGGTTGATGCTTTTTCTTTGTTGTCCTTCTAGTTTTACCTGCAACAAAGGCAATACCTTTCTCGGCCAGATTGCAGTTAGTCTGTTCATGTAATTCTAATTCAGAGAACAATTCATCTAATTTAATTTTTGAAAGGTCCCTTGAAACCTTGTATGCATCTACCATAGATGCCTACAAGGTGTTTCTTGGGAAAGCATTTAAAGCGTACCTTATTAGGTCACAGTTTTCTACCTTGTGACCGATGGTGTGTAGTCCGTTCATCAATTCCTGAATTCGGAGTTGAGCTGCTGTTTCGTTGTCGGTTATTTTGATCGTGTACAGCTTGTTCAGGAGGAGATCCCTCTTGCTGATCCGAGTGTCTGATGTTCCTTCGTGCAGCTCGATCAGTTTCCCCCACAACTCCTTGGCACTGTTGAAAGGACCCACCCGGTTTAGCTCCTCTTTTGTTAAGCCGCATTGGAGAGTCTGGGTCGCCTTTGCATCAGCTTCAATTTTTCGTTTTAGAGCTGTGTCCCACTCTGTGTAGGTTTGAGGTACTCTTTCAGCATTTTTCGGAATCTCCAGTCCGGACTGGATGATTATCCACATGTCCACCTGAGTTTTCAGGTGGACCTCCATTCTGCTCTTCCAGTAGGAGAAGTCCTCCCCACTGAAGAGAGGTGGTCTTGCAGTGCTGAAGCCTTCTTGCATGACCATTTTATCTAAAAAACTAAAAGAAAAAAAAATATCCCAAGACTTGGTCTTGGATTAGTAGTGCGGGATAAAAAGTAATGATTATCGAGGGGTGTTGCACCAACCTCGATTAGCGAGAAAAATTTCGAATAAATAAAAAAAAATATTAAAAAAGATTTTGAAAAAAAATCCGAAAAACTCTCAAATTGGTGGTTGCACCAAATTTGAGCTTCCCCGCTCTGATACCACTTGTTGGATCGAGAGAAACGATAGAGGGGGGGTGAATATCGTAAAACGTTCGGATTAAAGTTAGAGCAATTACGCAGCGGAAATTTAAATCAAACACACGCAAACACCAAGTTTTTACTTGGTTCGGAGTCGCGGTCGGCTCCTACTCCAAGGCCCACGGTCGTTGACCGTTTACTATGGGCAATTCTATATGTGCGCAAAATAGTTTACAGAGAGATATTACAAAAGTAGTATAGTAACTTTAAACACAGCTCTTCGTTACCGACGTCCGGTGTAGATTGAGTTTTGGAGCGGAGGGACGTCGTCGGTGCTTGTATCTCAAGTTGGGAGGTTTCCGGAGCAAAGCGCAGGAGCAGAAGAGCGTAGGAGCGTTGGAAGAAATGTTGTTCAAAGCCTTGGGGTCGAGGGCCTATTTATAGCCCCTAGGGGCGCCCGGAACGTCGGGGGTGCCCCCCCACGTGTCAGCTGATCCGAGTTCTTCTCGGTCAGCTCTGATCCCTTCAAACTCGGGATCAGATCTTGACTGGGGCACCCGGGACGCTGGGGGCGCCCGGGTTGATCGGGTCAGGCTCTTATCCTGTTGGCTTCTCGCTGGCTTGCTTCGTTAGCTTGAGCTAGGGGCGCCCGGGACGCTGGGGGCGCCCGGGAGCATGGGGGGCGCCCCGCTCAGTAAGCTGTTGAAGCGAACCCTTGCTCCATCTATTTTGTGTTCACCTTGGGGGCGCCCGGGACATTTCGGGCGCCCTACTCAGCTGCTGCCTCACTCCTTTGAGGCTCTCTGAGCTGCAGACACTCGTTCCTTCGGTCCTGCATCCAGGGTTAGTCCAAAACAACATAAAGCAATAATATGTTAGTTTATACAGCCTTAGCTGTCTTGGTTCTGACTTTGGGCCTCCAAAATGGAGCCCTAGGTCGAACCGACGCCTACTGTTCCCTCGACGGGGAACGCGTCCTCACCTACTCCTCTAGGGAGAATGTACCTGATGCCAACCGGCTCCTCCGGTTGGACTTTTGCCCAGCAGTCCTTCGCCAGGTGCCTAGCTGTCCTACGCCAGGTCTTCAGTACCAAGCTGTCCTTCGCCTGGTGCCTAGTTGTCCTTCGCTAGGTCTTCAGTACTTAGGCTGTCCTTCGCCTGGTGCCTAGCAGTCCTTCGCTAGGTCTTTGTATCCTGGCATTCCTTCGCCAGGTGCCTAGCCATCCTTCGTTAGGACTTTGTATCCTGGCATTCCTTCGCCAGGTGCCTAGCAATCCTTCGCTAGGACTTTTCCTGCACACTTGAGTAGCATGTTAAATAGACATAATACCTTAACTTTTGAACCCTTTTGCCATTTATCAAAACACAGGTTCGACTTGGTGCTTTCTGCACCAACACTATCATCTCACCTCCACCTAATACTAGGTTATTCAAGTTTCAACTATTCTTTTTCCTATAACCGTTCTAAATCATGCATAAAATTTAAGTATGAATGACATGTCATATATTTAAAAGAAATAGCAAATGCAAGACATGACAGTTTATGCATGAGTCAAACAAGTTAAAATATTTAATTAAATTTCTAAAGATGTATCAAATTCCTGATTTGATACAAGTCGTGTGAACCCGCGAATATGTCAACCCACTTTGACATATTTAATTTTATTAAATTAATTGTTGCGGGTTGGGTAAAATTTTTTTGGTTTAAGTTATTTAAAAATTGATTGGAATTGAGTTAATTAAGGATTAATTAAGTTAATTATTAATTTAATTTAATTAAGGATTGAATTAATTTGAATCAATTGAATTAATTTGAATTTGATTTAATTAAGATTTAATTGAATTAATTTAAATTAATTAAGATTTAATTTAAAATTTGATTTATCTTAAAATTAATTAATTAATTACGAATTAAATATTAAGAATTTGATTTAATTAAGTTTTAATTAATTAAGGAATTAATTTGAATTTGAATTACTTAAGATTTAATTGAATTAATTTGAATTTGAATTAATTAAGATTTAATTGAATTAATTTGAATTAGTTAAGATTTGATTTAATTATGATTTAATTGAATTAATTTGAATTAATTAAGATTTAATTTAAAATTTGATTTATCTTAAAATTAATTATTTAATTACGAATTTAATATTAAGAATTTAATTTAATTAAGTTTTAATTGAATTAATTTGAATTTTTGAGTTTTATCTTGATTTAATTTTCAAGATTTCTGGGTTGGTCAACAGTTGTGGGTTTAATTTCATCATCTTCATTATTTCAAGAATTTCTGATTCCTTTACTATGTCCTCTTTATTTATTTTTTCAAGTTTTTCTAATAATTCTGATTTATTTGAGTCTATGTGAACTTTATTAATTATGACTTTAATCTTAGAAAATTCTATATCCTCCTCATCCTCAAAATTACATCTTTGAGTATCCTCAAAGTAGGTGGAGTAATTTGGGCCACTAGTTAAAGTTTTGTAATAATCTTCAATATTATCTATAATAAAGTTATCATCTAGAAGAATTTCATCTTTATTATCCTCAGAAATAATTTCAATAGTTTCAGGATTATCTTCGGAAATATCTTCACTAATTTCAGAGTTATCTTTAGAATTATCCTTAAGATTTTCAAATTTGAATTCAGATTCATCTACAGGTTTTTCAAATTTGAATTTAGATTTATCCAAAGGATTTTCAAACTTGAATTCAGATTTATCCAAAGGATTTTCAAATTTGAATTCATAATTATCTAATGGTTTTTCAAATTTGAATTCAGATTTATCCAAAGGATTTTCAAATTTGAATCCATAATTATCTAAAGTTTTTCAAATTTGAATTCAATATTATCCGAATTAAAATTGTCAGAGTTTCAGTATTAATTTCTGAATTAATTTTACAGATTAATTTATTGATATTGATAATTAAAGAGTTAATTTTTGATAGTTTATTACTGTCTACATTATCTAGTTGATCATGCATGACATTAATTTGCCTATTTATAAATGTAATTTTTCAGTAAAATTATCTAAATAATTTACATAAGAAAGTGCAGGAGATTTAAAAATTTTCGGAACATAAATTTTACGTACCTTTGCCGGACACTTATTTTTGTAGTGTCCTTATTTCTCGCATTTGAAGCATCTGATGTGGTCCTTGTTCCTCCGGACTCCTGGCGCTGGTGCCTCCTTTGCCACCAGTGAAGAACGAGTCTTATGAGTAGGGCATTGATTTTTATAGTGCCCTCTCTCCATGCACTTGAAACATATTATATGAAATTTAAAATTTGACATTTAAAATTAAAATGTACCTGATTCACCCCTAGGCTCCCCTCAACTCCTGGCGTCGTTGCTCCGTCGGCGGTTAGTCCGGTGAAGAGCGGCCTGGCTCTGATACCACTTGTAGGACCGGTGCCGTCGATAGAGGGGGGGTGAATATCGACAGAAAACTTCTCACGGAAACTTCGTAGAAAACCTCGTCGGTTCGTTCTTAAATAGAGCGTTAATAGCAGCGGAAAAATAATAGAAAGAATAAAAGAAATACAGCAGACACGCGGGTTTATTTACTTGGTTCCCGACCACCCAGGGTCAGTACGTCCAAGGCCTATGTACTCGGCAAGAGTCCACTATTGGTCTCCTTTCTGGAATTTCCGGAGGCGGAGAAAATCTGTCTTACAATTTATAATTACAAGCACAAATATAGAAAATTAAATGCAGAATAATAAAAAGCAAACCGAACAGAACAAGGTTTGAAGCTCGGCCGATCTGGATCTCCGAAGTGTCGCGCACTTCCTCCTGGAGCCTCTCGGTCGTAGAGCCTCGTCTTTAGCGCTTTGTCGTCGGTCAGAATGCTCAGAATCGTTCCAGAAAGTTATGTCTGAAGAAGAGGGGTCGAAGCCCCTTTTATAGGCTTCATACGGGCGCCTGTGATGATGGGGGCGCCCCTATAGACTTGATCAAACTTTATCCCTGCGCCGAACTCGTCGCAGTTGATAAAACCTTTAACCAGGGTGCCCCGGACCTCCCAGGCGCCTGAATGAAAGCTTATCTCTGTTTCGAACTCGAAACAGCAAATACAGCTTTCAACTTGGGCGCCTGTATCATCCCGGGCGCCTGAATGGAAGCCTATTCTGCCTTCTTCACGAAACAACCACTTTTGCTCTTTGGGCCAGGTGCCCCTATTGATGGGGGTGCCTGGAAGCTGTTGGGCGCCTGGCTTCAAGGCTTCCAGCCGCCTTTTGTGTGATTTCCCTGCTTTGTCTTCCATTCTTGGTACCTGCAAGATACACAAATACAAAGCAAATATACACACAATATTAGCCTTAAGAACTTGGTTCTGACTTTGAATTTCCACCAAACCCTAGGTCGAACCGACGCAAGTTCCCACCCCCCGAGAATGCGCCTTTCACCTATTCCATTCAGGAGACGGTTGCCACCCAGTCCTTCGTGTGGACTTTTGCTTAGCTTCTGATACTCTCGGATCTCGAGACGTCCGAACCCCGACCCGTCTCTACTTCTGTCCTTAGTCATCGCTCAGCTAAGTTGCTCAGTCCCTCGGACCAAGACTTCGTGCTCAAACCCAAAGTCCAGGACTTCAATGCCTAACTTCACTCATCAGGACTTTTGCCCAGCTTCACTCACCAGGACTTATTGCCCAACTTTACTCACCAGGTCTTCGGTGCCCAACCCTCGGCCAGGTCTTCTTGCCCAGTCCTAGACCAGGACTTCGTGCCCACCTTCCGAGCAGGTCTTCGGTGCCCAGCCCTTTGCCAGGACTTAGTGCACAATCCATGATCAGGACTTAGTGCCCAATTCTTCTAACCAGGACTTATTGCCTAGATTTATTAGGACTTTGGTCCATTTTGTTACTCCTCTCTTAACTCCCCTTCTCTTGTTTAATGTATCACTGACTTAAGTATATTGTCAAACATTAAAATACTTAGAGGAGGACATCACTGATGCAACTTGCACCAACAGCTCCTTGTGGGTGGAGAAACCTCGCCACAATACCTTGACTACCTCTGAGCACGTTTAGGCTACTGACAGGCTTTACCCAAGCTTGTTTCGCGAAGGAAGAACATCCAAAAACGAGTCCTCTTAAATAGTGCTCGATACTGTTCTGACCGTTATCAGTCAACTGGTGATAACCCAGTCGACTGGTCCTCGCGAATTCGAAAGTCACAACTTGACGTTTCGACTTTTGGTCAACACCAGTCGACTGTTCTTAGGATCAGTCGACTGATCAGTCGACTGATCCAAGCATTAGTCGACTGCCACCTAAGGTTTCCCTTCCCGAGTACAATTCTCTCAACACTTGAACCCTAGGATTTCCCTTCCCGAGTATAGTTCTCTCAGCACTTGAATCCTCACGACTTAGCTGACTCTTCATCCAGCAGCCTCGACCTATTGCCTTCAAGCCCTCTTCGACTTTGACTCTCGTCCCTTGGATGCATGCAAGCCCACGACTCGTCTCCCATCTCATCCTTCGCATATGCCTTGAAGTCCGCTTCCCTCGGCTCATCATTCCTGCTCCAGCAGTCTCGACCTGTTGCCTTCAAGCCTTCTTCGACTTCGGCTCTCGTCACTCGGATGTGTTGGAACTTGGATGGCTAGAGAGGGGGGGTGAATATAGCCAGACACAAAAATCGCTTTCACTTAACAGATTTCTGCACTTCAAGGGTTAGTAGCACAGCGGAAGAAATGCAAAACAGAGTAGAATTGCAGAAATGAAAAGCAACTCAAAAACGCTAACACGGAGGGTTTACAAGGTTCGGGGATAACTTGCCCCTACTCTTTGGCGTGCCCGTGAGGTGGGCGATCCCTTGATCGTCGGCAGATCAAGCCCCGGAAATCTGGATATCAAATGTAACCTCCTTCTCGGTGGAGTAACCTCTCCACAGCGGGTTCAACAGAATAATGAAAATAAGCACAAGAACCACAAAGGAAGATTACAGAGCACTTAGGACAGAAAGAACACAAGCGAACTCCTCACCGAGCTCCACTCAGCACAGATCTCACGCAAGAACTCCCTTCTTCGTGTCTTCTTGCTGATGGACTCGCCAAGCTCCTTGTTTCTTCTTCCAGGCGCTCAAGTATGCAATGTTGCTCAAAGCTTCAGCTGCTTCAGAGTGATGCACAACAGATGGAGAAGCAGCTTATCGCAAGAACCAGAGAAGTGATCAAGTGTACTACCGAAGCTTCATCGCTACCAAGCCCTTAAGCCTCTCCCACTGATCGCCAGGTCACAACCATCTCTCTACAGCTCCCAGCTGCTCACCTGCAACTGCCCACCTACCACTGAGCTCTCCTGGACTCCCTGAGCTTCCCTCAGACGAGCCCCAGTCAGCAGCTCCAGCAGCGCCAGCATCCGTTGCAACCTGAGATGGATCCCTGCCAAACCTGATGTATCAAAAGCCTCTGTTTGACTCTCCTTGTGTAAACCTGATTCATCTACACACTTAGCAGCTCATTAGAACAACAAATCAACAGAAGATCAAAACATCAGAATATATCAGTGGTGATCAGAAGAGAAACAAAACGCAATCAGAACTCTGACAGCGTTTTTGAATTAAAGCTGCCAGCTACTGATCAGTCCCCTGACCGATCAGAGTGACTCCTGATCGGTCACCAGACCGATCAGGATGGGCTCAGACCGATCAGGCTGGATCAGTCCCCAGTGAGAAACCCGAAATCGCGACTTCTCCGGGACCGATCACTAGACCGATCCAAGCCTTTCCAGGTTCGCAGTCCAACCCTCCTGATCGGTCCCCAGACCGATCAGGGTGTGGCCTGATCGGTCTGCAAACCGATTAGGGCACCTCCTGACCGATCAGGCTCCAGCCTGATCGGTTATAGTGAGAACCTTGTGACAATTGATCATTCACCAGAACGATCCGAATAGTATTCCTGATCGGTCACCAGACCGATCAGGAGTCGATCAGTAAGGTTCCCAAACTCACTGTATGCTCCCTGATCGGTCACCAGCCCGATCAGGAGCCGATCAGTAGGGTTTCCAAACTCACTGTATGCTCCCTGATCGGTCACCAGCCCGATCAGGAGCCGATCAGTAGGGTTTCCAAACTCACTGTATGCTCCCTGATCGGTCACCAGACCGATCAGACATAGCTGGATCGGTTACCAGATCGATCCAAGAGGGAACATCGTGCCAACTTCCCTGATCGGTCTCCAGACCGATCTAGGCAAGGCCAAATCCATTCTAAGTCAAGAGAACGGGCTCCCAGCCTTCTCTGACTTCTACTCAGTCCCCCGGACCAAGACTCCATGCCCAGTCTAACTAACCGGGACTTCAACCTAGCCCTCCAAGCTAGGACCTGGCCCTCCAAGCTAGGATTTCATCCGACCTAGCCCTCCAGGCTAGGACCTAGCCCTCCAGGCTAGGACCTAGCCCTCCAAGCTAGGGTTTCATCCACCTAGCCCTCCAAGCTAGGACCTGGCCCTCCAAGCCAGGATTTCATCCACCTAGCCCTCTAAGCTAGGACCTGGCCCTCCAAGCCAGGATTTCATCCACCTAGCCCTCCAAGCTATGACCTAGCCCTCCAAGCTAGGGTTTCATCCACCTAGCCCTCCAAGCTAGGACCTGACCCTCCAAGCCAGGGTTTCATCCACCTAGCCCTCCAAGCTAGGACCTGGCCCTCCAAGCCAGGATTTCATTCACCTAGCCCTCCAGGCTAGGATTTCAATCCAACTCCGTGCCCAGTCCCCAACCAGGACTTAATCTCAATCATCTCATTAACCTAAACTAAAATCGGTGTCAACACCAAAACAACAATCAGGGTAAGACTGCATCAACAATCTCCCCTTTTTTATTGTTTGACAACCCGATTTTAAGTTTAAGGATTTGAAATCAATTTCTCAAATTTCAGAATCGTAGGAGAATCAGGATCCTCCCCCTACAACAGTTAAACTCGTAGTATTCTAAACTTAACCAAACCACACTCTCCCCCTTTGTCAAACACCGAAAAGGGTGTAGACGGGTTGTTAAGTTTAAATATACTCCCCCTCAACCCTAGGGGTTCTCCCAAAACAACAAAGATATGATTGAATTTCGAAAACATATGAAACCATGTGATAAATATAAAACAGGATATAGCAATCACATGCAACATATGAATCAAGGAATAGAGGAAAAACCATAACTAGGAATAAACATGGAAATCAGGCATAAAGTCAGATGCATCACACAGCATCAAAATATAGTCAAGTGCAACAAAAATCCAAGATAGACAAATAATTAGATGCATATCAATGCATCAAAGTATAGTCAACAACACCACCAAGACATAACATGCAAAACAGTCAAATCAGGGAGCTAGATCAGAGTGCAGCCATAATCAATCGTCGCGGGGGGGGGGGGGGGGGGGTCATCGGCCTGCATGGGGTCATCAGCTGTGTCATCATCAGGTACGAAGGACCCCGGTGCAGTACTGCCAGAGGGCGCATCTCCAGGAAACGTGTGCTGGCGCCACTCGTCATACCATGTCTGCTGCTGGGACCGGATCCCCGAGACATCGGACTCCAATGCGTGAAGTCGGCGATCGAAGGATCGAATCTCCGACTGGACCTCCTCTCGCCAGAGCTCAGAGATATGAATCTCATGCTGCATCGTTAGCTCCAGCTCGAAAATCTGCCAGCGGATGTCGGGGTCTGGCTCATTGTCGTAGTCAGCAGCAGCGGCGGGCGCCTCCTGATGTGCAGCCGGAGCTGCGGGTACCTGTACATGTGCGCCTCGAGGAAGCTCGCCAAGACCTCGCCTATTCTTCCAGATAAGACTCTGATCGTCCGACCCAACAACAATGCCAGATTTGGCAAACACGCGTTTGCCCAATCGGCAATCCTGTCTAACCATGGGCACTGTCCTGCCCTTGGTCACATCAACACCAACTGACTGAAGCCAGTCAGTGATGACGTGACCGAAAGGCATATAGACAGTGCGGCGGCTGGGCTCTCTATAAGATATGATCGACTGAAAAATGCTCTCCATAATGTCAAAGTCCAAATGGCGGTGCATGCCATAGAGCATCAAACAGTGATACGGGTGAATCTCAGTCAAGGGTTTGGAAGTGATCGGCAGAATGCAGTTGGTGATTATCTTGAAAAGAATGTAATCAACAGGAGAAAGTCGGAGGGCCGCAAATGTAGGAAAATCAGGCCCCAACTCATCGAGGCCAGCAGGTCTGGGATGACCAAAGAAATGCTCGTAAATGCTATCGGGAGTGACGCTCTCAAATGGAGGCAATAAGGGGTCAGGAAGCTCTGGGTAGATGGAATAAAAATTAGGCGATCGTCGACCGCCAAGATACTCCGCCAAGACATCATAGGAGAAATCAAGGTTCCTCTTGGCTACCCGAGTAGTGAAATCAAAGCCCCCTTGAGGTCCTTGTTGCAAATTATTGTAGAATTCAGAAACAAGGTCATAGTTGATTGTCCGCTCTAGGGAAAGAAAGAATTCGAGGTTGTAAAAATCAACCACCTCGAGGATAGAGGGACAAAGGTTCAGCCATGAAAGGTCTATCAATAGACCTACAAAAAAGAAGCTTGAAAGTTCGGGTCTGAAACGCTTGCTCAAAAGCAACATTAGGGAATCGGGAACTCGATGAAGGCTGAGACCTTCGAGAGGGTGCGGAAGATGAAGGGCCTTTGCCCTTCGCCGCCCTCAGCGGGTTCTTTTCACTTGGATGACTTTCTAAAGGGTGGAATCATTGGGTCACGACAATCAAATTGAATGGACCAAGTCATGGTACAAGTTGATAATTATGGCACAAATTAAAGGATCACAAGGTTAAGATTTGATCAATAAAAAGATTGGTCACGATATAGAAGAATCAAGTGAACATAAGGTTTGATCATTTAAGGTAAGATTTGATTAATAATCAAATGACAATAAGATTCGATCATATGGGAAGGCACACACGGCACACACCAAAATAAACCCCAAAATCAAACATCAAGGTTAGTTCATCAAGTATTATGATATTTGAAGTAATCAACAAGATGAAAGTAGGAAACCCTTACTTAGGTGCCATTGTTGAGTTGGTTGATTGTCTTGGAAAGAAAGCTTAGAGGTAGCACAAAAAGGTTCTCAGTGAACCCTCCGAAGTCGTGCGCAAGAAGACGAACCGCAAACGAAGCTGGAGCTCGTTTGAAGAAACACACAGATCCTCCAAGGACTGTGCGCAGCTTGAGCAGGAAGAAGAACCTCAGAGACTTGTCGATGCACGGAGAGAGCTCGCAACCACTCGACCTCCAAAGATCTCACCGAAGGAAGAGCTTTCCGAGCACACGCAGAAAGGATGAGGAAGAGGGAGATCACAAGACCTCGTAGGAAACAAGTCTCACACAGGAAGAAGAAGCGCAGGAGGAGAGAACTCAGGAAGAGGATGAGGGTTTCTGTCAGCTAGGGTTGAGGAATGAAGAGAATATGTGATTAAATCGATTGGTGGATCGATCCACCAACCAAAATTTAATGTGATTGAACGGATTACCGTTCGATCCAGGAGCGCCCAGACTGATCAAGCTCTAGCCTGATCGGACTGGCTTGGTCCTGATCGGCCGGGTGACAGATCAGGCAAGCCCCTGATCGGTCTGCCGATCGATCAGGGAACGAACAGAGAGTTTGGGAGGTATTCTGTGAGCCTCCTGATCGGTCCTTGGACCGATCACCACAGGGGCCGATCGGTCTGGGGACCGATCCAGGCCAACACAGAAAGTTTTGACACTTTCTCGCGAATTAGCTGGATCGGTCAATTGGACCGATCAGGCCGACTCCTGATCGGTCTGTGGACCGATCAGCCTTATGTCTGATCGGTCGGTGGACCGATCAGGTATTAGAGATTTGCTGATATGATTCTGAAACTTCAGTTTAAGATTCTCGAATGAATTTCGATACGATTTGATGGAAGATTATCGATCTAGAAAGTGTTCCCATGACTATAATTGATCCCTGAACAAGGATCAAAGGTCCTTATGGGTTTAGCAAATCAATTTGCTCCAACCTGTTAGGATCGTTTGTGTCCGCTAGAGGGGGGTGAATAGTGGTTTTCGGATCTTTCTTGAACCTGCGTTGTTAGTTGCACAGCGGAAACAATAATAAAGAAAACAAACAACGCTAACAAAGAGGATTTACTTGGTATCCACCCCGGCCGGGTGACTAATCCAAGAATCCGTCGGTGGATCACTCCCCGGATAACCTCCGGCTAGCTCTCGTCGCTCCTTATGGGTGGAGAAACCTCACCACAACACCTTGAGAACCTCTGAGCACAAAGACTACTGTTTGGCCCTTAACCAAGACCAAACTCGTCAAGAATCTCAGCCACCGCGAAGTCCTCTTTAAATAGGACTCGGGCTGAAACCCTCGCTACCAGTCGACTGCCCCCAGGGCAGTCGACTGGTGCCACTGAAATTCGACCATTGCACCCTAACGTTCGAATTCTCAGCCAACTCACCAGCCACCTACTAGTCGACTGCCCCAAGGGCAGTCGACTGGTCCCAGGGCTGAGACCTTTCTGTGAGTTCCATCAGTCGACTGCCCCCAGGCCAGTCGACTGGTCTACTCACCCACCTAAGGTTACCCTTCCTCAGTATATTCCACTCCGCACTCAAACCCTAGGATTTTTCGAGTACAATCACACAGCACTCGTACTCTCACAACTCGACTGACTCCTCATCCACAGCCTCGACTGTTGCCTTCGCACCCTCTTCATCTCCGGCCCTCGTCCCTCGGATGCGCACGCAAGCCTCCATGCCACCCTTCACGTACGCCTCGAAGTCCGCGCCCATTAGCTCATCGTCCCTGCTCTCCAAGGTCCCTCGGGTGCACACAAGCCTCCAGCTTGTCTCGATGCCACCCTTCACCGTACCGAGGCCGTCCAGTCAAGTCAATATGTGTACCTGTACAACCTGCACACTCAACATACACATATAAGAACACAAGGGTAAACCTAACTTAAACCCTTTGCTCAAACATCAAAACACTTGGTTGCTCCGGGCCACAGATTGCCTCAATAATCTCCCCATTTTTGATGTTTGGCAATACGTTTAAGTTAGGAAAAATAAAATAGTAGTCAATAGCAAAAACAATGCATATGCAATGCAAAAATAGATCTTATCTCAAGGCATCCCACACTTAACCCTCCAAGTTAGGACTTTTCATACCTAACTTCCCAAGTTAGGATTTTTCACCAAAACGGGCTTTTTAAAGCTTCTCCCAAGCTCCCCCTACATTGGACTTACAAAGGCTTTTTAAGAACCTCTCCAAGGTTCCCCTTACGCCAAGAATGGAGCAACCATGCTCCCCCTTAATCTTAGCTCCCCCTAAACCTAGGGTTTCTAGCAAAGGTGTGTTTAGTTTCCAAACTTAAACCCAACACTTCTCCCCCTTTGCCTAACATCAAAATGAACCCAACAATATCCCAATTATCGGTTATTTTAATCCCCAATGACCATAAACAATGTGTACTAGCCCCACATACACTTGTTTTGCTTCATTTGGACCCCAAACCAGCTGCTGATACAAAAATCAGCCTTGACCAGTCAACTGCCTCCCAGGGCAGGCGACTGATACTCTGAAAACCAGAATTTCAGCCTTTCTGACGAAATTTAGAAATGCGCCAGAAATTTCATAAATCTTTAAAAATTCCCAAATTTCATGGAGAACTTTGTGGTACCCATACCTACTTGGGAAAAATACATCCAACTATGTATCTATCACCATTCCCAAGTTGGACACAAAACCCAAAAATTTCCTATGAAACTTAAGGCAAACAAGGAGGGAACCTCCTCCTTTACCTATGCCTTCTCCCAATTTTCATTCTCCAGGGGTTAAGTTCTACCCAACTCGACACCCTAACACCAAGTTAGGTTCTACCCAACCTAACAACCAAGTTCTTCTCCTTTTGACACCATTAAAGGAGTACTCCCCAAGCACCCTTATCCCTAGTGCTAATAAGAACTCTACAAAACCTTAAACTTCTAAGGGTTTGCAAGCACACTTGCTAGGATATACTCTATCCTAGAAACATATGATTTCAAGAACATATCAAGTGTGCTTGTCTTTAGGTACAATTCCTAGTTTCCTAAATATGAACATTTTGTATCAACATTGAAATTCATCCATAATTCCATGTGTTTTTCAAGACTCACACTTAAAATTTTGACACATGAAATTTGTCCTTAACTCTTCTCTTTTGCTTATGTATGACAAACCTCTCTCAATCCTAGACACATAGGGGGAAATTTTCAAGGACTTATCATCCAAGACCATCCAATGAATTTTAAGCACTTTAAACCATATGAAATCATCCCATAAAGTCTTATAAGCTATCATGACTTCCCTATGTTTCTAATTTGACAATTTCTTATAGTCCACTAGGCCTCTTCTTCCTCAGGCTTAAGATCAGTCGACTGCCCAAATGGCAGTTGACTGGGAAAACTCACAGTAGACTCTCGAACTCGGACCAGTCGATTGCCCAAATGACAGTCGACTGATACCTGAATTTTAGGTTTTCAGTCCGAATTTTAGAAATGCCTAAATAAATCTACAAATCTCCAAAAATTCTGAAATTTTGTGGGGAGATTTGTGGGGCCAATGTCTACTTGGGAAAAATATGTTTCCAATCAAATGTACTTTGGATCCCAAGATTGGCACGAAACTCAACTTATCCTAAAGTGTATCATTAAAACTCATCCCAAAAGTGTCAATTGTGATTTCTCCTTACTGTTCCTTCTTATCCTTGACTATAGTTCATTTCTATCATTGAACTACATGGTATTCACACATTAAAACTCAATTTTACTCAATATAATCCTATTTCCTCATTTTCTCCCTAAATTCCCTTTTATTGTGCCAACACCTAAGATTAAGACTTACCCAAGTCTTCCAACCCTTTTTGGCACAATTCACCTAATTTCCTAGGAGAGAAACTTTTGAGATCCATTTACCATGGACCCCAAAGGCTCCTAGAGATCCCCCTTGAGCTCTGAGCCTTAGCCACCTCCTTAGGCGACTCAATCCACACTAGGCCACACCGGTGTGCCACCGGTGATTTTTGGCCTACAAAATGTACCTTCTTAACCTTGGACACCTTGTCCTTGGTCAAGTCACCCTTTCTACCTTTTGATGGCACCCTCTTGCCATTCTTGGACTTACCCTCCTTGCCATGATTTTATGCTCCCCCAGCATATTTCTTTTCATTTTCCTTGGAGGTCTTAGACCGGTATCCTAACCCCGATCTATCATAGTTGGGTTTTAAACTACCCAACACCATGTCTAATCCCTTAGATCCAACCGTGAATCTTTCTAGGGCCTTTTCTAATGTACCAAGCCTTACCCTCAAGGCTTGATTTTCTCTTTCTAGAGTTCTAACCCTAGAACCCATATGTCCACCTTGGACATTCCTAGGCCCAACCTCCTTTCTAGGCACATTCCTTCCCATCTTGGGATTAGTGTCATGATCCTTAAATCTAGAGGTCTTGGGTCTGTTATTATGCATGCTCTTCCTAGGGTTTTGATCTACCTTGTTATCCCTAGTCCTATCATTGTATCTAAATCCAAAATTTTGCACAAATAAACAATTTTCACTGATTTTAGCATGCATGGATGAATGATTTGTCCTATTTTTAACATTCATAGAGGAACTAGAATTTAAGTTGCATTTAAATTTAGAGTTAGGGATTACCTCCCTTACCCTTGTAGTCCCTCCTTGATGTGATTTTTGCTTCTTCTTTTCCTCCTTCTCCCATCTTCTCAGATGCTCCATTTTCTTTAATTCTCCTTTTCTAGGGCACTTGGTGTGGTAGTGCCCTAGTTCTCCACATGTGAAGCATCGGATTTTCTTTTTCATTTCTTGGGCTCCTCCATTTCTACAACTCATGTTAGATTTAAAAGAACTTGAAATGAGTGTAGATTTTACCTCATTTTTACCTTTCGGGCACTTGTCCTTGTAGTGTCCATTTTCGTTGCAACCAAAGCATGTGATGTGCTCTTTCGATTTAGATTTGGAGGAGGTAGAGGCTAGGTTGACTTCTTCTTCAACCTTGGATGATGTGGATGCTTCCTCTTGATCCGGTATAGTTGAGGGTCTCTCCTCCCCCTCAATTCTTGAGATTGATACTTCCTCTTCTTCTCTTGAGGAGGTTGATGATCTTTCACTTAATTCCTCCTCCTCTTGGGCTATTGAGTTCACTTCCTCGGGTTCTTCAACTCTTTTAATTGATGTAGGGTTCTCATGATATCTTTTCAAATTATCCCATAATTCACATGCATTTTCATATTTACCTACAACACTCAAAACATTGTTAGGCAAAAGATTTATCAATATACCAATTACCTTTTCGTTTGCCATAGATTACTTGTGTTGTTCCTTGTTCCAATATCTATGATGAAGCCTCTTCCCGTGCTTGTCCTTTGGAACTTCGAAGGGCTCTTCAAGTGCAATTCTAAGGCTCCACTCCATCCCGAACCATGTCTCCATTCTCTCCTTCCAATACTTGAAATCCTCATGGTCGTAGGACGGCGGAGTATAGATATCGTCCCCAAATTTGTCTTCCATTTCCTTTTCCTCTAGCGTTTGCTCCCTCGGCGGTTAGTCCGATCAAGAGCGGTCCTTCGCTCTGATACCAATTGTTAGGATCGTTTGTGTCTGCTAGAGGGGGGTGAATAGCGGTTTGCGAATCTTTCTTGAACCTGCGTTGTTAGTTGCACAGCGGAAACAATAATAAAGAAAACAAACAACGCTAACAAAGAGGATTTACTTGGTATCCACCCCGGCCGGGTGACTAATCCAAGAATCTGTCAGTGGATCACTCCCCGGATAACCTCCGGCTAGCTCTCGTCGCTCCTTGTGGGTGGAGAAATCTCACCACAACACCTTGAGAACCTCTGAACACAAAGACTTCTATTTGGCCCTTAACCAAGACCAAACTCGTCAAGAATCTCAGCCACCGCGAAGTCCTCTTTAAATAGGACTCGGGCTGAAACCCTCGCTACCAGTCGATTGCCCCCAGGGCAGTCGACTGGTGCCACTGAAATTCGACCGTTGCACCCCAACATTCGAATTCTCAGCCAACTCACTAGCCACCTACCAGTCGACTGCCCCAAGGGCAGTCGACTGGTCCCAGGGCTGAGACCTTTCTGTGAGTTCCATCAGTCGACTTCCCCCAGGCCAGTCGACTGGTCTATTCACCCACCTAAGGTTACCCTTCCTGAGTACATTCCACTCCGCACTCAAACCCTAGGATTTCCCAAGTACAATCACACAGCACTCGTACCCTCACTACTCGACTGACTCCTCATTCACAGCTTCGACTGTTGCCTTCGAACCCTCTTCATCTCCGACCCTCGTCCCTCGGATGCGCACGTAAGCCTCCCAGCTTGCCTTCATGCCACCCTTCACGTATGCCTCGAAGTCCGCGCCCATAAGCTCATCGTCCCTGCTCTCCAAGGTCCCTCGAGTGCACACAAGCCTCCAGCTTGTCTCCATGCCACCCTTCACCGTACCGAGGCCGTCCAGTCAAGTTAATATGTGTACCTGTACAACCTGCACACTCAACATACACATATAAGAACACAAGGGTAAACCTAACTTAAACCCTTTGCTCAAACATCAAAACACTTGGTTGCTCCGGACCACAGATTACCTCAACAATCTCCCTCTTTTTGATGTTTGGTAATACGTTTAAGTTAGGGAAAGCAAAATAGTAGTCAATAGCAAAAACAATGCATATGCAATTCAAAAATGGATCCTATCTCAAGGCATCCCACACCTAACCCTCCAAGTTAGGACTTTTCATACCTAACTTCCCAAGTTAGGATTTTTCACCAAAACGGGCTTTTTAAAGCTTCTCCCAAGCTCCCACACAACACTTGCATACCCTTGTAGCTTAATCCATAGTCCTCTAGTGTATGAATCATCCACAACAATTGTGATACACTCTCTCCATGACGATATATTCTGCCTCGGTCGTGGAGAGAGCAACACAATATTGCTTCCGACTTGACCAACTAACTAATGATTATCCTAAGAATTGGCAACCCCCACTTGTGCTTTTCTGATCCAACTTGCACCCAGCATAGTCAGAATCGGTGTAGCCAATTAAGTCAAATGACTCGGTACGAGGGTACCAAAGCCCAACTCCAATTGTGCCCTTCAAATATCTCAAAATTCTTTTAACAATAATTAGATGAGATTCCTTGGCACAAACTTGATACCTAGCGCACATACTTACAGCAAAAAGTATATCAGGTTGACTGGCTGTGAGGTATAGCAGACTACCTATCATGCTTCGGTATTGAGTTAGGTCAACAGGTTTACCACTCTCATCATTGTCTAAACGTGTGTTTATAGCCATGAGAGTGGTAACCTCTTTAGAATCACTCATATTAAATTTTCGGAGCATCTCTTGTGTGTACTTTGATTGGTGCACATGGATTCCGTCACGAGTTTGCTTGATTTCAAGTCCAAGGAAGAAAGTCAACTCTCCCACTAGACTCATTTCAAATTCACTCTCCATGTGTCCAATAAATTCATTTAAATAGCCCTTGTTGTTTGAGCCACAAATTATGTCATCGACATACACTTGGGCTACAAATATATTGTCACCATCTCTCCGTAGAAATAGTGTAGAGTC
This sequence comes from Boesenbergia rotunda, assembly GCA_024364735.1. Classification (NCBI taxonomy): domain Eukaryota; kingdom Viridiplantae; phylum Streptophyta; class Magnoliopsida; order Zingiberales; family Zingiberaceae; genus Boesenbergia; species Boesenbergia rotunda. The sequence goes on from JAGFNQ010000750.1 coordinate 38,215, forward strand.
TATTTATCCTCTAACAAAACCTTTTTCTATGAGAAATGTCGACAACCGCTCATACCAAGCTCGGGGTGCTTGTTTAAGGCCGTAGAGTGCCTTTTTGAGCTTAAACACATGGTTTGGAAATTCGGAACTCTCAAACCCCGGAGGTTGTTCGACATAGACCTCTTCTCTTATTAAACCATTTAGAATGGCCAATTAGACATCCATTTGGTAGAGCTTGAAACCACGATGTGTTGCAAATGCAAGCATCAACCGGATGGTCTCCAATCGTGCCACGGGAGCATATGTCTCATCGTAATCAAGGCATTCCACTTGACTGTAGCCCTTGGCTACTAAGCGTGCCTTGTTTCTTATGATTTCTCCCTTATGGTTCAATTTATTTTTGAAGACCCATTTGGTTCCAATAATGGTAGTCTTCATAGGTCTAGGGACTAAGTCCCAAACTTGACTTCTTTTGAATTGACCTAGTTCATCTTGCATGGCAATGATCCAATCGGGATCATTTAATGCTTCGTCAATTTTTCTAGGTTCAATTTCAGAAATTAGGGCAACTTCATTAGCCTCATTCCTGAAGAATGATCTAGTCCTAACCCCATGATGGATGTCTCCAACAATTTGGTCTTGGGGATGGCTAGAGGCTAACCTAGTTTGCCTTGGTGTTGGTGGTGCTTCTTGGATGGTTTCACTAGACACCGGCTCAGCCTCAGGATCCGGGTGATCTACGGGTTGTCTAGGCTCACCGTCATCAGACTCATCACCACAATCTACAACACTTGGACTTCCATCCAAACTTAGTTTCCTAAGTTCGAATTGAACTCCTTCTACATCTTCTGATTGATCATTTGCTTTTGGAATTTCTTCAAAAACAATATCAGAAGACTCTTTAACTATTCTAGACTTCTTGTTATAGACTCGGTAAGCTTTGCTAACGAGGGAGTACCCGACGAGTATCCCTTCATCAGCTTTTTCCGTGAACTTTCCAAGGTGGTCCTTGGTGTTTAGAATAAACACCTAACAACCAAACACCCTAAGGTGTTTAACTGTAGGTGGTTTTCCAAACCAAAGTTCATGGGGAGTCTTTCCTAAGAATCTATGGATGAGGACTCGGTTTTGCACGTAACAAGCTGTGTTTACAACTTCGGCCCACAAGTACCCTAGTAAAGAGTACTCATTGAGTATGCTTCGTGCAGCCTCTTGTAAGACCCGGTTCTTCCTCTCTACAACACCATTTTGTTGTGGTGTTCTAGGAGTAGAGAACTCGTGTCTATACCCTCTCTCTTGACAAAACTCTAAAAATCTTTGATTTTGGAATTTACCTCCATGATCACTTCTTATTGTTTTAATTGTTGATGATTTTTCATTTTCAACTCTTCTACAAAATGAAATAAAAACATCTAAGGTTTGGTCCTTATATTTTAGAAAATACGTCCATGTATATCTAGTAAAATCATCAATGATAACAAAACAATATCTACTACCATTCAAGGATATAATAGTGCTACAATCAAACAAGTCCATGTGAAGTAAATCCAATGTGGTAGAAGTACTTACAGTGTTTTTCCTTTATGTGCAGATTTTGTTTGCTTACCCATTTGACATGCATCACAAAGTTTGTCCTTTTCATACTTGATGCTTGGTAAGCCACGAACTAGTCCCTTGTTGGCCAATTTCCGGATATTCTTCATGTTCACGTGTGCTAGTCTCCGGTGCCAAAGGGTGGACTCATCTTCTCTTGACATGAAACACTTAACAAAAGCATTAGTAGCACTTTTAAAGAAACTTGGTAAATGTTATCTACTCTTGTTCCTACTAGTACCGTGTCAAAGGTGTCATGTTGTCTAACTAGACATAGACTTGATTGAAAATCAATTGTGTAACCCGCATCACACAATTGACTGACACTTAGGAGATTAAATGTCATCCCCTTGACTAGAAGGACATTCTTAATCCTAAGACATTCGGATATTTGAATGTCTCCTATTCCTATAACCTTAAGACTACCATTGTTACCAAAGGAAACATTACCTCTACTTTTTCTTTGAAAGGTAGTGAATAAGGATCTGTCACCGGTCATATGTTTGGAGCACCCACTATCAACGAACCAAGTTGATAGATGCTCCCCCTCAATCATGACTTACACAATTCGAAAAATAGAAGATTTAGGTACCCAAATCTTGGGACCTAAAGCACCTACTAAGCAAGACTTAGGCACCCATGCCTTGACTACTTTCCTTTGAACCCTAGGAGCCTTAAATTGTCTAACATCAGTCTTAGATATTAAGGAAACAAATGATGGTTCTTTGGGTCGGTAACCAATACCGACCCTATTGTAGACAGCTCTTTGTGCATTTAGAATCATATCTAAGGTCTTTGAGCTTGTTGAGAATTTCTCAAAAACACTCTTGAGTCTCTCAACTTCACTCTTCAATGATTTGTTTTCATCTTCTAGCATCTCAACATGCAAATCATCAACATCCTCATCCTTAGAGGATTTCAACTGTTCAACTTCTATTTTCAATGATTTAACCTTATTTTTTGACTTTTTCAACAAATTGGTTAAACATGCAATAGTTCTATAGCATTTGTCCAATTCGGGAGAGATTACCTCTTCATCATCTGAAGATGATGAAGCCGCGTTTGAGGAGTCGGTGGATTCATCACTGCTCTCTTCTCCTTCAATTGCCATGAGTGCTATATGGCGTGTACTCTTCTCATCCTTCTCCTCTTCGGATGAACTTGAGGAGGATTCATCCCATGTGGCCTTCAAGGCCTTCTTCTTCTTCTTGGATTTATCCTCTTTATTCTTGAGCTTTGGGCAGTCCTTCTTGAAGTGCCCTTTCTTGCTACACTCATAGCAAGTAATATTAGACTTATCAAGTTTAACTTCACTAGGGTTACCTTTACCCTTGAAGCGCCGACTCTTTCTCATCATCCTTCTAACAAAGTTGGCCATCTCGGAGGAAGAAGACCCGCTGTCATCCTCCTCGGAATCGGACTCGGACTCGGATGAGGATGAAGATGAAGAGACTTTTTTCTCCTTCTTCTTCTTGTTGGTCTTTTCCCCTGCAACTAAATCAATCCCCTTCTCCTTGGGCACTTTGTTAGCCATTTCATGAAGCTCTATTTCACAAAATAAATCATCTAATTTTACAATTGACAAATCCTTAGAAACCTTGTAGGCATCCACCATGGATGACCACAAAGCATTCCTTGGAAATACTTTTAACACATACCTCACAAGGTCGCGGTTCTCGACCTTTTCGTCAATAGAATGAAGACCGTTGAGGACTTCCTTGAATCTACTATGAAGCTCACTTACCGTTTCACTCTCCTTCATGGAGAGATTTTGTAGTTGGTTGAAGAACAAGTCCCTCTTGGCTATTCTTGAATCTCGGGTACCCTCATGGAGTTCGATGAGTTTGTTCCACAAATCTTTTGCGCTTGTAAAGGGACCAACCTTGATTAGCTGGTCTTTGTTCATGCCACATTGCAAAGTCACCACCGCCTTCGCATCGACTTCTCCTTTTCGTGTTTGCTCAGCCGACCACCGTGAGGACTCCAACTCTTTTCCCTCCGCATCTCTTGGAGGGGTGAAGCCTTCCTTCACGGAGAACCACATTCCGATATCGGTCTTGAGGTAGTACTCCATGCGAGACCTCCAATACTGAAAATCTGATCCATCAAAGAAGGGAGGTCGAGTGGTGCTAAATCCTTCTCTCAAAGCCATTGTTGATAGCTCTCCGATGTTAAGCCGCTTGAACAGAGCCCCAAGCTCTGACACCACTTGTTGGAACTTGGATGACTAGAGAGGGGGGGTGAATATAGCCAGACACAAAAATCACTTTCACTTAACAGATTTCTGCACTTCAAGGGTTAGTAGCACAGCGGAAGAAATGCAAAACAAAGTAGAACTGAAGAAATGAATAGCAACCCAAAAATGCTAACACGGAGGGTTTACAAGGTTCGGGGATAACTTGCCCCTACTCCTTGGCGTGCCCGTGAGGTGGGCGATCCCTTGATCGTCGGCAGATCAAGCCCCAGAAATCCGGATATCAAATGTAGCCTCCTTCTCGGTGGAGTAACCTCTCCACAGCGGGTTCAACAGAATAATGGAAATAAGCACAAGAACCACAAAGGAAGCTTACAGAGCACTTAGGACAGAAAGAACACAAGCGAACTCCTCACCGAGCTCTACTCAGCATAGATGTCACGCAAGAACTCCCTTCTTCGTGTCTTCTTGCTGATGGACTCGCCAAGCTCCTTGTTTCTTCTTCCCGGCGCTCAAGTATGCAATGCTGCTCAAAGCTTCAGCTACTTCAGAGTGATGCACAACAGATGGAGAAGCAGCTTGTCGCAAGAACCGGAGAAGTGATCAAGTGTACTACCGAGGCTTCATCGCTACCAAGCCCTTAAGCCTCTCCCACTGATCGCTAGGTCACAGCCATCTCTCTGCAGCTCCCAGCTGCTCAACTGCAACTGCCCACCTACCACTGAGCTCTCCTGGACTCCTTGAGCTTCCCTCAGACGAGCCCCAGTCAGCAGCTCCAGCAGCGCTAGCATCCGTTGCAACCTGAGATGGATTCCTGCCAAACCTGATGTAGCAAAAGCCTCTGTTTGACTCTCCTTGTGTAAACCTGATTCATCTACACACTTAGCAGCTCATTAGAACAGCAAATCAACAGAAGATCAAAACATCAGAACATATCAGTGGTGATCAGAAGAGAAACAAAACGCAATCAGAACTCTGACATCATTTTTGAATTAAAGCTGCCAGCTACTGATCGGTCCCCGGACCGATCAGAGTGACTCCTGATCGATCACCAGACCGATCAGGATGGGCTCAGACCGATCAGGCTCCAGCCTAATCGGTCCCCAGTGAGAAACCCGAAATCGCGACTTCTCCGGGACCGATCACCAGACCGATCCAAGTCTTTCCAGGTTCGCAATCCAACCCTCCTGATCGGTCCCCAGACCGATCAGGGTGTGGCCTGATTGGTCTGCAGACCGATCAGGGCACCTCCTGATCGATCAGGCTCCAGCCTGATCGGTTATAGTGAGAACCTTGCGACAATTGATCGTTCACCAGAATGATCCGAATAGTATTCCTGATCGGTCACCAGATCGATCAGGAGTCCATCAGTAAGGTTTCCAAACTCACTGTATGCTCCCTGATCGATCACCAGACCGATCAGGAGCCGATCAGTAGGGTTCCCAAACTCACTGTATGCTCCCTGATCGGTCACCAGACCGATCAGACATAGCTGGATCGGTCACCAGACCGATCCAAGAGGGAACACCGTGCCAACTTCCCTGATCGGTCTCCAGACCGATCCAGGCAAGGCCAAATCCACTCTAAGTCAAGAGAACGGGCTCCCAGCCTTCTCTGACTTGTGCTCAGTCCCCCGGACCAAGACTCCATGCCCAGTCTCACTCACCGGGACTTCATCCTAGCCCTCCAAGCTAGGACCTGACCCTCCAAGCCAAGATTTCATCCGACCTAGCCCTCCAGGCTAGGACCTGGCCCTCCAAGCCAGGATTTCATCCACCTAGCCCTCCATGCTAGGACCTGGCCCTCCAAGCCAGGATTTCATCCACCTAACCCTCCAAGCTAGGACCTAGTCCTCCAAGCCAGGATTTCATCCACCTAGCCCTCCAAGCTAGGACCTGGCCCTCCAAGCCAGGATTTCATCCACCTAGCCCTCCAAGCTAGGACCTAGCCCTCCAAGCCAGGGTTTCATCCACCTAGCCCTCCAAGCTAGGACCTGACCCTCCAAGCCAGGGTTTCATCCACCTAGCCCTCCAGGCTAGGACCTGACCCTCCAAGCCAGGATTTCATCCACCTAGCCCTCCAGGCTAGGATTTCAATCCAACTCCGTGCCCAGTCCCCGACCAGGACTTAATCATAATCATCTCATTAACCTAAACTAAAATCGGTGTCAATACCAAAACAACAATCATGGTCAGACTGCATCAACAGGATGCATGCAAGCTCATGGCTTGTCTCCCTATATCATCCTTTGCGTATGCCTCGAAGTGCGCTTCCCTCGGCTCATTGTCCCTGCTTTATCCACGGTCCCTCGGATGCATACAAGCCCACGGCTTGTCTCCTCACACCATCCTTCACTGGACCCGAAGACGTTCAACTAAGTCCATGTGTATCCTGCAAACCTGCACAATCACATACACATATTAGATCAACATGAAACCTTAACTTAATCATATTGACACACACATCAAAACCCATGATCTACCCGATCAAACTTGGGTTGATTGCACCAACATTACTCACCATCAATATGGTATTAGACTTATTCTTCTTAAGATTGAGTTCAATAATTCTTAACATGCTTAATATATCAGGCAATGGTTTATCAATTTCATTCATGTTATATTTCATGACAAATTGACCATAACTTTCTAGCAATGATTGCAGAATTAGATCAGTGGCCACCTCCTGGCTTAAAGGAAATCCCAATCTTTCAAGGTTCTCAACCTACGCAATCATTTTAAGTATATGAGTTCGTATATGACTTCCTTCTTGCATTGAAATAATGCTTTAGATATCTCAAATCTCTCCTGCCTTGCTTGCCCCTAATATAGTTGTTTAAGATGTTCAACCATATCGTGAGAATCTATGTTCTCATGTTGTTTCTGAACCTCAGAGTTCATGGTGGCAAACATAAGGCATGACACATCCAATGCATCATCTTGATGCTTTTTATAAACATCTTTATCAACACAAGTAGCCGTAGTAGTGGGTGCTTTAGGAATAGGTTACTCTAGAACGTATAATTTTTGTTTTTTGTTTGAGAATAATTCTCAAGTTTCTATACCAATCCAGGAAATTAGCTCAATTGAGGTTCGCCTTTTTAAGGACTGATTGTAGTGAGAGGGTATTTGATGTGTTTGACGATATGGTGATTATAATTAATAAATGCATAAATAAAATATCATATTTAAATCATTTAATTAGACTTTTAATTAAATGATGCTCCCAATTAACTATAAAACTTGGTAGGGGGTATGTCATGAATGTGGGTAACAGTAGTTTACCCACACTACTAGCTCGAGACCCAATAACATTATTATTCACGTAGGACAAGATCTATATTACACCAAATCTTGAGTTAGCTTTTGGCTAATTGCCCAAAATTTAGTATAACTTAGGTAAACAACATTTACTAATTACATCATATGCAACTCGTGGATAATTGGGTGAACAAGACTATTTGTCTGTTTGCCNTGGAGTGACTAGCGTGAGACTTCATATGGGAATCTACATGTAGATATGTCAATGAAGATCTTACTGCGGCTTAAGTGCGATGTTCCTTTGACTTGCGGTGTTCAAGTCATCTTGGTCATGGAGACTTATACTTTGACATCTTAAGCAAGCATCTCCAAGGAGGTGTGGACCCAGGATGATCGGGTATAAGCCGAAGTGCCCGAAGATGTTTGAACAGCCTACAAAGGATTCACCACTCCTTGCGAGGAGATGTATACCCAGGCCTATCGTCGGATTGTTACTCAAAGCCTCTGGCCAGAGCATATCATGTTAAGAGTGCGAGTCTCTTAAATACATGAGAGTAATTAGAAATCCAAAGGACGAGGAAGACACTACTTGGGCTAGGTGTGACGTAGTTAGCCTAGTGGGGACTGACACCATAGACCGTGTCCTGAACCAAGTGGGTATAAGGTGGTGAAGGGAATGGGGCACGATTTAGTAGAGTTGCTGAAGGGTTTCAGAATAATTTCTTCTGGGGTCAAACCGTTGATCTTTCGATTAATTGGGGATCATGATGTACTACTAGGTGCCACTCATGATCGATCTATAATTAATGGGTTAATTATAGACGGCCAACATAAATCGAAAGCCTATTTAGTCACACGCAATACGAGTAATCCGAGGGATTTAAAACGAGTTGAAAATTAGATTTTTCGATCAAGAGAAACGAGTCGAATCTGAGTTAATCAGAGGCGCAATGGAAGCTAAAAATGGCTAAGTCTTTTGAAGGCTTTTTGGGCGAATTAAATGAGTTTAATTCGCGACCGGTTCGGGTTGGTTTGGCCGGCCAAAGGAGGTGCTAACCCTCCTTGTGGTGGCCGGCCATTAAAGGAGATTAAACCAATTTAATTGGTTTAATTAATAAAATAAATCTAGTGCGGTTTATTTTATAAATTATGGATAAATAAATTTGTATAAAGAAAATTTATATAAATAATTTGTAGAAATTTATTCTTTTTATGGAAGTTAAAATAATCCATGAATTGGTTTATTTTAATTTTATAAAATCAATTATGAATTGATTTTATCATAATAAGAAAGTTTATAAATTTCTTATAAAAATTTATTCCATAATTTAAAGAGAGAAAAGAATAAGTTTTATTATAAATTAGTTTATAATAAAGACTTGGTTTAAACGGAATAATTAGTTAAGAAAATTTATAGGATAAATTTCTTATAACTAATTCCGTTTAGAGAGAGACTTAGCAAAGAGTTGCTACTATATAAAGGAACCAAAGGCTAGCCCTTTAGATCAATCAATTAATCAAGAGATTAATTACTCTCTCCCTCTCTCTCTTAATCTCTCCTCTCCTCCTCTTCTTCTTCCCTTAGGGCCGGCGCACCCTAGCTCCTCTAGGGCCGGCGCCCAACCAAATCCAAGAAGGTGAAGTTGCCGTGAGCATTGAAGAAGAAGGAGAACCCGAACACGAAGAAGAAGAAGTGGATAGCGACTCCTCTCTTCCCGGAATTCGATTCCGTTACTTCGTTGGTTAGTCTTCCGTTATTTTCTTTTATTCTTCTAGTTGTGCCTTCCGAGTATCTAGTAGTTCTCGTCGGCACAAAACTCATGACTTTGCGAAGTCATCCCGAAGAGAACTTGGCGTGGACGCGAATAGAGGCGGAGCTTCCAAGGGACGCTACGGTTGGATCTCGTCCCTTACTTCGAGTTACGAGAGGTATTTGGTAAATTTGTTTACTTTTTCACAAAGTTTTATTTTATGATTATGTCAACACAATGTAAGGTTGCATGCTAGATACGAAGTTAAAATAATTTAGGAAATTATTTTATGCAAACTCTTCCGCTGCACGAAAAATTTTGAATTTTACGAACTCGTATCCTTGTCGACATGCACCCGGTCCCAACAGCATAGACCCATCTTCCTTCTTCACAAACAGTACTGGAGCTCCCCATGGAGAGTGACTAGGGCGAATAAGTCCCTTGTCGAGTAACTCCTGTAGCTGTCGCTGAAACTCTTTCAATTCAACCGGCGCCATACGGTAAGGTGCTTTAGAGATCGGGTTAGTACCAGGAATCAGTTCAATCTCAAATTCAATCTCCCTATCAGGGGCTAACCCTGGTAATTCATCGGGGAATACCTCTGGGTAGTTGCATACAACTCTAACCTCTTCTAGCTTCTGGTCCTTTACTCGACTTGTGTTGACCACATGTGCTAGATACCCAATGCATCCCTTGTCTACCATCTTTTGTGCTCTTAGAGCTGATAAGAATTTCTTGGTTCTTTTTCTTGGCTCTCCAATAAATTCAATTTATTGGATCATTTAGTACTTAAGCCAAATCATGAAATAGATGTCCCTATAAGGTCAAGTGGAATCAGCTCCACTATACTTTCCACCGTCTTGAACCAGGCTTGGGCATCCCACGGTTCGCAAGCACCCGTAAAAGTTTCCAGCTTCAGCCTCTGCCACTAGATTAAGTAAGTTTCCGGTCGCATTCCGGTGGCAGGGCCTGTCGGGGGTGCTGCGGAGTTGGAGGCACTACAGGTGTCACCGTCTGGTTCGCAGATGGAACGGTAGTATTTGCTTACTGACTCATCAAGGTGTTGATGGTCTGTTGCTGCTCGGTGAGTTGACGCTAGAGTTCTATCACTAGGTGCGTCAGGTCAGGTTGAGGTACGGTATCATTAATTCTAGTACTTCTTCTAGCCATGCTGTTCTCATATTACAACAATAAGCTAGTATAAGATCATTTATCATTTTCATCATTTCCATGTATATATATGCATTTGTATTTTTTTCATTATAAGACAAGGTACTACCCTAAGTTTCCATTCCCAAGTAAAAACATGGTTCCATAATTTCGAATTTGCATACTTAGTCATAAATATTCTTTATCGTTCTAGAACTATATAGGGTATCACATCTACTTGTATGGTTAGTCTAGAAACATTCCTATCATAAGTAAACATAAAGCAAACATACTTAAGTTATGTAAGGTAAGATCTTTCTTGGAAGCGGCAGGATGCAGGCTTGATGTGTGTGTAGTGAGATGGCAAACGGCTCTGATACCAAGGTGTAACGCCCACCCCTTACGTGAGCGACGCGTTACTTTTTTTATCTTTCTTTCATACATTATTGCATATGAAGCGTAAATATAGCAGCGGAAATAATACTAAATCATGAATATATGCAATTGGATAAATTTCTTTCTAACTAAACTACTTTAAGCATGTGAATCATAGCATAGCATATCTATCCAGAGAGTACATAGTTCTACATTAAGCATGCATATCATAAAGAACTTCAACTCCAACAGGTAGTAAATGTAAACATAAAAACTAACACATGCATTTATATGTAGCAACATTAAGTCCATGGGAAATAAGTCCATAAGTAAGAGTAAATCAACAATAGGATCGTTCTGCCAAGTCACTGCCAGACACACACATGCCCCCGGCTACTTCCCCTTTAGTTCGATCCTACAACATAAGAAGATAGACTATAACATTAAAATGCTTAGTAAGCTCCTTGCTTACTCACAAAATCCGTACATCACATATAAGTAGAAATCTACATCATTTGACCTAAACATATAACATGAATAAATACTTAAAGCATCTAAAGTACATAAGCAGAAACACCTAACATTTGCATAATTTTTAAGACATAATCATGTACATAAATATTAAACATGCAATATCATTAAACATAAACATGTGCATAAATATTAAACATAGCGTATGCAATATCATTAAACATAAACATGTGCATAGACATTAAACATGGCATATGCAATATCATTAAACATAAACATGTGCATAAACATTAAGGATGCTCTTTTGAAAATATATATAATATAATACTTGAACATCACATATCATCATCATTGGGATTTCCTGGCTTGTACGACACATTAAGGACAGCTACGGGAGTCCCAGAACCGAGGTTTCATAAGGAGCTTATCCCTGTTGGACAGCTACGGTAGTCCCAGAACCGTGGACAGCTACGGTAGTCCAGAACCGGGGCCTTGCTTATGAGCCCATCCCTTGGACCTTTTTCAAGATCCGGTACAAGCCAATACATAAAGTAAAATAGTATACATGATTCCATTCCTTTCCATAGCAATTTCTCTTTAGCATATCATTCATCATTTCCTTTCTTTTCTTACAAATTGCTCTTTAGACATTCTTTTATTCATAATGTCATACATGTCATGGGAATACATTCAAAGCATAAATATCATCATAACTTTCAAGCATGAACATGGCATGGAGAAAACATAATTTCATGGTAAGGAAATTCATAACATGCCAACTTATCATTCATGATACATAAAACACATAATGTTCAATTTAAGACTAAGAATAATACACCTAGGGAACTTGTTTCATTATTCTTTTCATCTATCATGGCATAATGTAACATGGATATCTTTAATTCAACCCTAACTCATCATATACTCTACTGGTCAAAACATTTAGATAGGGTTATCATGGCATAAAAACACAACCCAACCTCACACAACTCATACAACATGCATACATTGAGTATCCTACTACAAAGGGGCATTATCAAGTGAGGTAGTGACCTTAACCCATCCTAAAACCCAATTTAAGAAACTGATCAGAAATTTCTAAGGTTCGTATCAACATGAAAATGACAAAAATAAGAGCAATTGTTTCATACAACATACATATAATACATATTCTAATACTATGAAGCATTAGTAAGTAACATGACATCTTTAACTTTTCTTTTTCTTTCTTTTTGGCCGTTATTTAAGGTATTAACCCAACATGTTCAGAGGGGAAATATGGCCTAAGAATATATATAAAACCTTCAAACAAAACATTAACAAGGACTTATAACTATTAGCTAGTCAAAAAGAACTCAAACATCTTCTTATGACCAAAATGTCTATGGCTTCATGAGAGCCTTGGCCTAAACTTTTAAGGGTTTTTTTGCTCCATCTTTTTACATCATAACTCATGACTTAACATCAAGAAAACATTGAAGTCATTAGATAGCATCAAACACAAACCTAAGCCCTAAATCCATGCTTGGGCCGAAACTTACCTATAGGGAAAAACTTCACGATTTTTAGCAACACATCGCAAGAACATACAAGAACATGAATAAACCATATATAAACTATTATGTTGTAGGTGAGGGGAGTCTTACCCTTGTGCTAAGGATTTTCAAACAAAATATATCACCTAGAAGGAGAAACAAAGAACTTCTTGTTCCTTGGCTCTTCCTTTGCTTCACAAACACAAAGCCTTCACTAGATCTTCTTGGAGAGAATTTTCTTGATGGAGAGGGGACCTTGGTATTTTCGGAAATGAGAAGAGGGAGGAGATGCCTTATGGCATTTTTTTTTCCTTTCCTCATCTTCTTATAGTAAATGAAGAGGTATGCCTCTTCACCTTCCATGGTGACTCTTCATTTTCCATGGTGACTCATCATCTCCCATGGTGCCTCTTCATCTCCCTTATCCTTACACTTATCTACAATTTCCCTTATCCTCCTAATAGCACTCCCTTGCTAGGTGAATTGGTTACATATGCATTCTTAAGGCTTACAACATATCTAAGGTCCAAGGTTCAATCCTTGGTACCTACATCATTTTTTTTATTCTTTATTCTTTTGCAAGCCCATCTAAAGTAAGGCTCATTACATGATGTGTTATTTCTTTTATCCTCATGGGGCCCTTTAGGATAACTAATGAAGTGCTATTTAAGACCCATTAGGAATTATCACCATTTAGAGCTCTTATAAGGCCTATTAACACTTACACTAAAATTCTCACAACTCTAACTATCGTTCATGAATCATGCTCAATATGGCTATCATTCATGCAATCCTACTCAATATTAGGGATAATATTGAAGGGAATTTTAGTGGGGTGTTACACAACTCCTCTAGAATGCCAACGCTCATAATAGAATGGTACTCCCTTGGGTGCTTCATGGCATCAAAAATGCTGAATTGGACTACTGTGTCTCCAATTTCCATAGACAATGTGCTAGCATAAACATCTATCTTTGTCCTCACAATCTTCAAAAATGGCCTCCCTAGGATGAGTGGAGATGGTGTGCTAAGTAGTCTCCCTCCATATCCAAAATGTAAAAATCTGCAGGAAAGATCAGCTCCTTCACCTTTACCAACACATCTTCAATAATACCGGCTAGGTAGGTCTGACTCCTATCTGCCAACTGAATCTCAACTCCTGTATGCTATAGAGGACCAATACCAAGCATCTGGAAGACTGATCTGGGCATCATATTAATGGAAGCTCCTAAATCCAACATAGCATCATGGAACATCGTCCTCCCTATCTCACAAGACACAGTGAAAACCCTTGAATCTTCACACTTCTGAGGGATAGCATGGATAAGTGCTGAGACATTTTTCCCCAAGTTGACCAACTCATTCTCCTTAAGCTTCTTCTTGTGAACACATAAATCTTTGAGGAATTTGGCATACATAGGAATCTGTTTTATCATGGTCAACAAGGGTACATTAATCTCCACTTACTAAACAATTTCACAAGTTCATTGTATTCTTTAGCTTTCTCCTCCTCCACATTCTTCTTGGCTGGAGTTTTACGCTGGGGAAAGGACAAAGGAACCCTTAATTCTTCCTCTTGAGCCGAAAGTTGAGGGGTTGAAATCTGAACTGTCTTTCCCACTGAAGTAGCTGCTATGAACTCCCCTTTTCCACTGATTTCTCCTTTATTCTCCACCAAAATCACAGGATTACTTGAGGAAGGAGTTAGGCTTGTGCTAGGGTTGAAACCAACTGAATTTGGAGTGATTTCAGGGCTGTTTGGGGCTGAAAATGAAGTTGTTGTCCTGTTTTCATAAAATTCAGCCCTTGAACCATTTGGAGTTGAAGCCACCTTCCCACTCCTTAAAGTAATAGCACTAACATTCCCCTTTGGATTTGGAGTAGCATGAGAAGGTAGTTGACTTGATCCTTGGGCTTGCATTTGATTCATCCCACTAGCCAATTGTCCAATTTGCCTCTCAATATTTTGTAAGGTGGGATCATTTCTTTGTTGTAGCAAATGTTGTTATAACATCTCCTCTAACCTTTGTTGTTGCGCATTCCCCCCACTAGACCCTCCATAGCCGCCTTGGTTAGCATGAGATTTCGGTTGGCTTTGAAAAGATGATTGAGGTGGTTGAAATTGTTGAACTTGTTGTGAACCTTGAAAGTAGGGATGTTGGGGCTAATTATAGGGTTGAAATGATTGAGAAAATTGCTGAAAATTAGGCTAAGAACTTGGTTGAAATGGTTGAGAATTGTAGCTCTGAAAATTCTGAGGTTGAGATTGAAATTGTTGTGATGAAGGCCGAAATTGAGTGGGCTAGAAATTCTGATTTGAGGGCTGAAAACTTTGGTTGAATGACTGAAATCCCTACTGTGAAAACTGATTTTGTGGCTGATAATTTAGATTACCTTGAAACCCTTGCTGATTTCCTTGAAAAGATGGCTAAAATTGCTGAATTGGTTGATAGGGTTGCTGAAATTGTTGAATTGGTTGTTGAGATGACTGAAATTGTTGTTGTGCTTGCTGATTTTGCTGATAATTCGGTTGGGGCTGCTGATATTGCTGTTATGATGGGTTTTGCTGATAAAAAGAATTTCCATACTTCAAGTTGTGATGATCCCTCCAACCCGGATTATAAGTAGATGAGTAGGGGTTGTTATTGGCTTGAAATTGCCCTCTAGTCAATGCCGCTAGTGTCTCATCTTGTTGGAGGTTAAGACATGAATCCGAATTGTGGTCTTGGCTTGAACAAATGCTACATAACCTCATCACTTGGCTTGAAGGTGGAGGTACTGAGAAATTCTGATTTTGACTCACATTATTTAGAGTCATTTGCTTCACCAGGGATGTAAGCTCCATCAATGAATTCTTGATTTCTTTTTGCTCATTTGATACCATCTGAACATCATTAACTCCTCTGGTGGACAAAGCCCTACTCCCAAACTGCTGTGAGTTCTCTGCCATATTTGAAATTAGCTCCCTAGCTTAATCTGGTGTTTTGTTAACTAGGGCTCCTCCTACTGCAGCGTCAATCATAATCCGATCCATCTGGAGTAGACCCTCGTAAAAGTATTGAATGAGTAGCTGCTCACTATTCTGGTGTTGTAGGCAACTAGAACATAGCTTGTTGAACTTTTCCCAATAGTCATACAGAGTCTCTCCCACTACTTGCTGTATACCACATATGCTCTTTCTGATTATTGTTGTCCTAGATGTTGGAAAGTACTTCTCCAAAAATGCTTTCTTCATAGAAATCCAGCTAGAAACGTGCCCAGTAGGTAGGTAGTAGAAACAATCCTTCGCTGCTCCAGTCAGGGAAAATGGGAATGCCCTCAGCTTGATATCTTCTTCTGAAATCCCCTAAGACTTCATAGTGGAGCAGACTATGTGGAATTCATGTATGTGTCTGTTGGGATCCTCCCTAGACTGACCTTGAAATTTGGGCAATAAATGGACGAGTCCTGATATTAACTCAAAATCTCCAGTGAGCTCTGGGTAGGCAATGCAGGAGTACTGAAAAGCATCATCTAGTGCTGCTAGTTCCTTCATGGTTTTCTGGTGGTCTGCCATAGGATCAACTGAATAAGCTGACATAGACTGAGTAGGAAGAATAGCACTAGCCTTTGAAACACTGATTTGATTCCTCCTGGCTCTGAAAGTTCTTTCAATTTCAGGTTCAAAGTCTTCAAGAATACCACCTGCTGATCTGGTCATACACAAATACAAAAATCGTAGCAAATGTATACAAAAGAATGAAACAAGTAAGATAGATCACAAGATATAGAGATAAGCACAAAAATGGATCACAGGATATGAAGTTAAGCATACAAGCTTAAATCAAATAAACTCAACTAGTTTCTCCCCAGCAACGGCGACAAAAATTTGATAGGCTACGAAATAGGTGTCATAAGTGAGCCTCAAATTTAGAATTTATAACTGAAAACCCTTGCTAGCAAGATTAAATGTAGAATAGGAGCCTCAGGTCGTTTTTTTTTCCAAGGACTAGTCGTGAGTGTTTGAATCAAGCTTGAAAGTTATTTGTCATTAAATGATTTGGGTTTTCGAGATAAAATGGGGGTTTTGTTTTGCAAGTAAGATTGAAAGTAAAATTTAAAATGGAATTGACTTAAATAGTAGAGCTAAACTAGGTCTTGCAAGAATTGAACTTAAACACTAAGAAAATTGAACAAGGCAATTTGGAATCACAAGATTAGAATATAAAACTAATATCTATTGTAGAGATGAAACTAAAATTGTATCTAGTTAGGAAGTAAAGAATTGAATCAAGCTGAAAATTGAAACTAAGTGTGTTTATGCAGGAAAATTTCCTGATCGGTTGGCTGACCGATCAGTTACATGCTTGATCGGACAGATGATCGATCAGGTGTTGTCTGGATCGGTCAAGGACCGATCAGTAGCTAATTGCAACTCTGATACAGAACAAGTAGCTACAGAAAATGAATGCGAATCGAAAACTAAACAGCAGAATCAATCATCAATACAAAATTTATCTTATTGTCACCCAAGATCTAGCTAGAAACCCTCTAGCTTGCCAAATCAGCCGGATCTGAGCTCTCTTCATGAGATTGCGCTGAATCAAGTCGAAGCTGACATTTCATCCGAGCATCCTCTTGATTGATTGAATCGGCTGAAGCTTGAGGATCAGAACCTTCCAAAGGTCTTCAGAAAACCCTTTTGAATTCTCTGGCAGCTCCGATCGGTGAAATCAAGCAACTAAGAGGCGATTGAGCGGAATGCAGTCCCTTTGGCAAAACCCTCTCCGCAGGACATTTCAACGACGAGAATCCATCACCATCATCTCGGGAAGTTGATCTCAATAACTTGGGAACTTGAATTGAAACTCCAAACTGTTGTGGCTGCGCGATCGGACGAAGACGGAGAAGAAATCGCAAGAATAATGAAGGAAAAGTGGCGAAGACGCGATGACCTCAGCCAGCGGAGGGAATTTCTGTTTTAACCAATTGCCTTTGAATTTGGACGGCTGTGATTGCTCCGATCTCATCCAACGGTCGGATCAAGTCAGATCGAACCCAAACTTCCCAGATCTTGATCAAGGGCTCTGATCTACTGTTTCTTAACTCGGATCACTCAGATCTGAAGCGGATGACTCAGATCTTCTCTTCTTTAGCTTGGACGGTCTAGATCCTCTAATGCTTGATCCAACGGCTGAATTAACTCTGATCCGACCCAAACTTTCAGATCTTGATCCATGAACTAGATTAAGTCTATCTTGAGCTTGGATCGACCAGAAGTTGGCGGATGGCTTAGATCTAACCGTTCTCTTGAATGGACGACCCATGTTAATCCGATGCTTGATCCGTTTGATCCGGATCCAATTCTGACCCAAGTTTGACCCAATATGATCCAAGTCCATGATCATTTGAAACATACAAAATGATATTAAATTTTAGTGCCAAAACATCTTAAATATAGAAAGAATTAAATCTTAAGCTAAAATAGAGTCAATCCATGAAACATAATATAATGCAAACTTAAGCATATGAATAGTGGATAAAAACATGGATTTGAGAGGCTAATTTAATCAACAAGATGAATGTTATCAGATACCAAATCCCTACATTTAGGGTGCCCTTAATGTACCTAAGTATCCTTTTTAGGGCTGCTAAGTGGGATTCCTTAGCACAAGTTTAGTATCTATCACACATTCCTACAGAGAATAGGATATCAGGTCTGCTGGCTGTAAGATAAGGTAAACTTCCAATTATACGTCGGTATAGCTTAAGATCTACAGGTTTACCTTCAGGGTCTTGATGGATCCAAAAGAGCTGTCACGAATGTGGGTCTCAAATTTAGATATTTATAAGCTGGAAACCCTTTCTGCTAGTAAAGATGAAAACGTAGTAAAGGGGCCACAGGTCGTATTTTTCCTAGGGCTAGTTAAGACTGCTTGATTCGAGCTCGAGTTTATGTGTCGTTGATATTTTTGAGTTTCAAATAAGTCTTGGGTTTTGGTTGCAATAAGAGATCACAATGCAATGAAAAGGAAGAAAACTTAACTCAATTAACTAAACAAGGGAAATACAATTTATGAACATAACCAATGAGAGCTTAATCTACCAAGGCAGCTAATCTGAATTTGGAAAAGAAAAACAAAGGTGATATCAAATGCAAATTCAAAAATCAAACCTTAAACAAACTCAACACAAACTAGATACAATTTTTGGAAGCAAGCAAATGCAAAGAAATGTTCAGAATTGGCCGAATGCAATACTAGATATTTTCAAGCACCATAGCACACTGAAATCTGCATTTAACTTAGTACCAATTAATACCGAAACCTCTCTTGATACAAAGTGAAAAAGTTGAAACAAACTTGATTCACAAGGGAAGAAAACTCATGTGCCAAATCTAATATGGAGTACCAAAGTTAATACTAACAATTCTGAAATGAAACCAATCGACTAAGCTTGGAAGATAAACTATCAGGGAAGAACTTTGAAGAAATGAATGGATACAATTCAGACCAAGTATGGATAAATTCAGAAATGAATTAAATGCAGAATTTGAAGGCAGGAATTCAAACATAGAATTCAGAAATTCAGCAACAAAACAACTGCAAAAACAAACAAAACAAACTGATATTAATTGCTCAAAATAATGTCCAGATAGAACTCAGATAAGCTAATATTCCATTGATACAATTTCAGGAATGAAAGACTGAAAAACTACAACAATAAACCTAAAACTGCCGAATGTAAAAAAAAAACTGTTGAATTCAGAAGCAAATGCAGAGTTGCCGCAACAATTTAAATCCAATACAAACAATCAAGCAAACTAAAATCTATGCACTGATCTACCGTTCGAAAGAAAGAAACTGAAGAAGAACTGATGATCACTTGACACTAATTCAGAAACACTAAGCTGAAAATTGGCAGAACTTGAAACTGATACGCAGCTACAAGTTGATACGCAAGAAATTAATTCATGAAACAAACTGAAATTGAGACAATTGTTCAGTAAACAAGCTCACTAGCTAACTACTTGCATAATTTAACCCTAACCAATGCAGAAACAATTCAGACAATGAAACTAAAACATCTGATACAAGTGCAGAAATGAAACAGATTATAGGAATGAAAGTAACAGCTAACGAATTTAAATTCAGAAAGAAACTAAGACTCGATCCATCCCTTAGCTCAAGACCTCCTTGCCGTCACACAAGAGCAAGCCAAGAACCCCTTCAGCTCCGCAGATCAATGGAAAAATGGCTTCGATTTCAACTCTTGCTCACAGATTGCACTCAGCTGGGAAAACCCATCCAATCTCCTCAATCTCGCGATGTAGAAATGTGATGATGATTTGGTGATGAACAAAACATACCAGAGGACCCTCCAGTAAGCTCCGATGGAAGAAAATGGCACGCGATCGCGATCAAATCGATCAGATCACAGAAATTGATGAAACCCTCAATCAACTCTGTTCCGATGCAAATCCGAGCTTGAATCTCCACAAAACCTCCTTCCAATGATCCAGATATTGCTCCAAGGTCAGAATCGAGATGGTCACGCCTTCAGATGGAAAAAATCACAGTAGAAATGAAGAACAAGTGAAGAAAATTGAAGTAGCTGGCGAAGACGCGACGACTCTGTTCTGCGGAGGGAATTTCCATTTAAACTTATGCCATTTAATTTGGACGGATGAGATTGTTCAAAGCTCATCCAACGGCTGATCTTCGTCTGATTTGGATCAAACTTTCTAGATCTTATCAAGGGTCAGGATCTATCTATCAGTGGCTCGGATCTTCCAGATTTGCAACGGATGGTTCAGATCACCTTGATCTTTGAATGGACGGTCTAGAGCCCTCTGAGTTTGATCCAACGGCTGGATCTCCTTGGATTTGGATGAAAATCTCAGATCTAGACCTAAGTGCTTGATCAGCCTTAATCTCAGCTCGGATTGATCAGAAGTTCTCAGATGGTCTAGATCTAACCGTCTTTGCATCGGACGATCCATATTAGTCGACGCTTGATCAGTTGATCCAGTCCACTCTTGACTCAACTTTGACCCAACATGACCTAGGTCCATGATCCTTCCAAGTCTACAAAAGTATATCAACAATTTAGTGACAAAACAATTCAAATATATCAAGATTTGCAATTAGGTCCAAAATGAATGTAAATCCTAGAACTTAGGGTAAATCCACCATTAAGCAAGTAAAACATGAGTCAAAAATATATCCTAGAACCTTAAATGGTCAACAAAATGATACTTATCAACTCCCCCACACTTAAGCTTGAGCGTCTCGCGAAAAGTACGAAATATGTATCCCCTAGTTTTTTCCTCATACATAAGTAGAAGCAATTGAAAAGAAATTACCTAGGGTTGTCAACTCTCAAAAATCTAAGCTCTATGGTTAGTATCTCGTCCTTAAATCAACAACTTAGCCTTTTCATCCTTCATGATTCATTGAGATGAATTTAACTCACTAGCCCTTTCAAAGGAAATTTTTGGTGGCTCTCTTCTTGAGTTCTAAGTTCATGATGAAAATGGAGCTCACTCATACACACATGCTTTTTGCACTACCATAGGCTTGCTTGTTATTTACTCTCCACCATTATTCATGATTAGGATCAACATCTATAAAAGTTTATTCAAACAAGTGAAAGACATATGAAATGGTGAAAATGAAGTAAAAACTAAGAAAATGGCAAATTTGATAAAGTGGAAAACTTGGATGCTCAAGGTTATTTTCAATGCACTTTGCCCTTTTGTCAGTCCTCATAATGAAATCAAAAGTGTGGTGGAGTAAGTCTTGGATAATACTTTTGATTCGGATGTAAAGAACCCTTTTTTATCTCAATGTGCCAATTTGGTTTTTGTGTGCCACTTGTTTTCTTTTTCTCTTTTTTTCCCTCTTCTTTCTTTCTTTTTTTTTTTCAAAATCCTCTAGCAAGGTCAGACGTGTAGTGGAGCAAACAATTGATTCGGATGAAAGAAACTTCACTTGCTTCATGGTGCCACAACTTCACTCTTGTCACTTTGTTCCTTTTGTTTTTCTATTTTTTTTTCAAGCGGTTCTTTTTTTCCTTTTTGGTCAGTTGCTGATTTCCTACTTTTGGTTTCAGCTTCTTTTTGCTCAGTCATTATGTGCTCAGCTCTAAAATTCTTATCAGAATTAGCTCCGATTCAACACTGCCAAGAGCTTCAAATGAATTGCTCTTCTCTAGTTTTCTTTTATAGCTGCATTTTTTTCAATTTCAGCTACACTCAAGTAACTCCAGAATTCAATCTTATTCAAGTTCCTCATCCTTGCAATTCTCTGGTTTTTTTTAACAGTAGTTGGTACCAACTAGCAGTGGAGAATTTCAGTTGTTCGACTCGCAAATTCCTGAACAGCGGATTGGATTTCAACCACTGCCTACACTGCTTTTTCCCTTTTCTGCTCTGTTCTGAAAATTCTAGCAACTACATTTTCCTTAAATTCGATCAGCAATGAATGTGCCCCAACAATTTCAGATACATTTTTATACTTAATACCTTCATTTATAGCTTAGAAAACCAATTTAAGTTGCAAGTTGGTACAAAACTGCCTTCATAGCATTTCAACTGGTTTTTTTCCAGCTGCAATCCAAAATTAACTTGATTTGTTTAGCTACAATTCAGAGTAACTGCCTTGCATAGCTGCAGTCCACAACATTTCTGCCCAAAAATAGCTTCACAGAATTTTTTCCCTTCACTTTGTCACCTAAGGTTTCATTTACGTGCCACCTTGAACTTGGACTTGCAGTAATTTTTTTCTTTTCACTGATTTCTGTTTGAATTCCATTTTGATACCTTGCTTGGCCATTTCCTTTCTACTTTGGCACAGAAGTTCTTCAACCACAAAGATGAAGTAGAGTCAAAATTGATACAAATGAAATGCATCTTTATTTCTTGCATTGTTTTCTCTTTTTTTTTTTTGATTGCATCTTTGATCCAAAATAATTCCAAAACACTAGTCACCTCCCCCACACTTAATCCTTTGTCCGTCTCGGGCAAAATAACATCAAAGAACATCCCCAAACAAACAAGCCCCTATAAAAGTATGGTTAAGAGTAGAAGATTTAGAAAGGAAAATAGAATAACATGATTATTGCCAAGAATTGAAATTGAAAGGTAAACAAATTGATTAGCTTCTATAGATGTGATCCAATCATTGAAATTTGGTTTTGAAAGAACCTAAGCAAGTTCTAGAATACAATCACATGTATGTGTTACAAAAATAAGGCTAACCCTCACTAGGTACAAATGATTCATCTCAAGTCATCAATTAAGAATCTAAAGCCAAGTAGTACTCAAGCATCCAAGATTTCATCCATGAGCTCCCCTATGTTTTAACAATCAAATTTAATTAATTTTCAAGAGGCTCTAAAATGACATGAAAACAACCTAGAGGGATACATTTATTCCTACTCATTAAGAAAATTTGCCAAAAGAAATAACATTGTATTTACAATGTCTATTTATTCATTCTACTCTACTCAAGCATTTATTAGCGAAGACTCTTTTAAAAGAAAATTCTACTTCTTGAAAGCATAAAAATGAAACATGCAATGAAAGAAAATACAAGAAAGAACAAACTCCCCTTTATTTCTAGCGGTCGGAGTCTATCAAGAAATAACCTCCATCGTGGTAGTGGAGGAGTGGGGGTAGTTGAAAGAGCTGCCTTCATGTGATCTATATCATGGTGCATGTCTCCCCCACACTTAGACTTTACAGCAAAATGTTCAGGTGGCCGAAGATGATGTAGGTACAAGAGCCATTTAAGAGGTAGAGTACTTCGGATTAGAGTATGATCATCTCTTCCCTCTTGATGCTTTTTGGAAATCCTTCCAGGAGGTTAAAGACTGTTTAGATGGAGTACCCACTCAAGAAATCTTTGAGACCCTACAAAACCATGTAATACCTTTCTCATGCGTGTAGGGTAAGATAGAAATGTAATACCATCAATTTTTTCATAGAATGTATCCAAAAATGCATCACATCCAATAAAATCATTTCCAGCACCTCAAAGAATTTTTCACAATTAAAAACCACCAAAGGTATATCAAGAAATTTATCACCACAAATGAAATCTATTTTGGATATTTTAATGGAATTTTCACAATTATTTCCCACCAAGGATGTATCAAGCAATGCATTACAACCAATGAAATCAACTTTAGGTACCTCTATCAAATTTTCACAAGCAATTTCTACATAAGGTCTATCAAGAAATGTTTCACAACCAATAAAATCAATTTCTGGCACCTCCATAAGTATTTCACACTCAACTTCAGCATAAGATATAGCAAGAGATTCATCACAATACACAACATCAATTTCAGGCTTTTCTAAAAATTTTCCAAAATCCATATCCACAAAAGATGTATCAAGAAATTCATCATAACAAACAACATCAATTTTAGGTGCCTCTAAAAATTTTCCAAAATCCATATCCACAAAAGATGTATCAAGAAATTCATCATAACAAACAACATCAATTTTAGGTGCCTCTAAAAATTTTTCACAATCCATATCAACACAATATGTATCAAGAATATCATCACAATGAATAAAATCAAGCCTGGGTGCCTCTATGGAATTTTCATCATTATTTTTAATAAAAGATGTATCAAGACATGCTTCACATGCAATTCTAGACACCTCTCTAAGATTTTCTAAAGGAAAAGGAGAAATACTTACCTGATCGTGCTCAAGTTCAGGCGGACACTCAACTGGAATAGGTGATCCTTGGGTTCTTACTCCCATCATACAAGTCCCTACACTTTCTGACTTATCCTCTGAATTTTCTAATGTATCCGTCAATGTTGGTGGTCCCTGGGGCTCTGTACAATCCCCTACACCTGTAGAATCATCTCTCGTGCATGCTTCCTTAGTAATATATGCAACAACCTTATTAGAAAAATTAGGACTATCAATAGCAATATTACAAAATACAAGATATGAAGAGTCCTGTAAAGCTTCAGTTTCGAATTCAAGGTTGTCATGTGCTTTTCCATCTATCTCCTCCAATGCCTTCACAACTAATGCATCCTCAGCTTTCTCTGAAATCAAATCTCCCACCACTATGTCAAATGCAACATCATCAACAATTAACTGTGCTTCAACAATCTCATCTGGTGTGTCCATGCTCATAATAGAGTGATCTCCCCTAGGGTCCTTCATGGCATCGAAAATACTAAACTGGACTACTGTGTCCCCCACTTCCATCGAGAGTGTGCCAGCATAAACATCAATTTTTGTTCTGACAGTCTTCAGAAAAGGCCTCCCAAGGATGAGTGGGGATCTATGTGTAAGATACTCTCCTTCCATGTCTAGAATGTAGAAGTCTGCAGGGAAAATCAACTCCTTAACTTTCACTAAAACATCTTCAATAACTCCTGTTGGATGGGTCTGGCTTCTGTCAGCTAACTGGATTACCACTCCCGTGGGCTGTAGAGGGACAATACCAAGCATCTGGAAGACCGATCTGGGCATTACATTGATGGAGGCTCCCAAGTCTAGCATAGCGTCATGAAAAATAATCCTCCCTATCTCACATGATACAGTAAAAACTCCAGGGTCATCACACTTTTGAGATATGGTATGGATGAGTGATGAAACATTCTTCCCCAGGCTGACCAACTCATTTTCCTTAAGCTTCTTCTTGTGAACACATAAGGCTTTCAAGAAATTAGCATACTTAGGAATCTGTTTAATCATAGTCAACAAGGGTACATTGATCTCTACCTTACTGAACAACTTCACTAGCTCATTATACTCCTTAGCTTTCTCCTCCTCCACTTGCTTCTTAGCTTGAGTTTTGCGATGAGGGAATGGTAAGGGAATAGGAATTTCCTCCTCTTGAGCCGAAACTTGAAAAGCTGGATTTGGGGCTGACTTTTCCACTAAAATATCTACTGTGAGGTTGGTCTCGCCACTGATTTCTCCACCATTTTCCACCAAAATCACAGGATCACTCGGTGAAGGAGTTGAGCACGGACTAGGGGTAGAACCAACTGATTTTGAAGTGGTTTCGGGGCTGATCAGTGCTGAAATTGTAGTTGCTGCCTTGTTTCTAGAAAAATATGCTCTTGGAATCTTTAGAGATGAAGTAACCTTCCCACTCCACAAAGTAATAGCGCTAACATTTCCCATTGGGTTGGGAATAGCTTGAGAAGGTAGTTGGCTTGATCCTTGAGCTTTACTTTGATTTATTTCACTAGCCATTTGTCCAATTTGCCTTTTAATGTTTTGTAAAGCGCCAAAAATATTTCCTTGCTGCATTTGTTGGAATTGGGACTGTTGGTGTTGATAGGAGGGCTGATATTGTTGTTGAAAGGGATGATAATTTGGCTGGAATGTTGGGGAAATTTTCTGAGAATTATGCCCTTGAAAATTCTGATTTTGAAATGGAACTTGTTGTGGTGAGGATCTGAAATTGATTGGGCTGAAATCCTTGATTTTGTGGCTGAAAATTTTGGTTCCAAGGCTGTAATCCTTGCTGTGGCTGATGGAATTGTTGTTGTAAAGGTTGGCATTGTTGCTGAAAATTCAAATTCCCTTGGAAACCTTGTTGAATCCCTTGAAATGGCTGCTGAATTGTTTGCTGGAATTGCTGATTTGGAGGCTGAAATTGCTGATTTAGCTGCTGTGATTGCTGTTGTTGTGGCTGAACTTGCTGGAAAGTTTGTTGTGGCTGATTAAATTGTTGCAGTAATGGGTTCTGTTGGTAAAAAGAATTTCCATACCTCAGATTTGGATGATCCCTCCAACCAGGGTTATAAGTAGAAGAGTATGGGTTATTCCTAGCTTGAAATTGTCGCCTAACCAAAGCTGCTATTGACTCATCTTGTTGGAGATTGGGACATGAATCTGAATTATGTTCTTGACTAGAACAAATGCCACATACTCTCATCACTTGGTTTGATTGTGGAGGCACCAAAAGATTGGAATTTTGACTTGCATTATTAAGACTCATTTGCTTTATCGTTGATGTGAGTTCTACCAATGCATTCTTGATTTCTTTTTGTTCACTGGAAGCCAACTGAACTTCATTAACTTCTCTAGTAGACAATGCTCTGCTTCCAAACTGCTGAGAATTTTCTGCCATATTTGAAATGAGCTCCCTAGCTTGATTTGGTGTTTTGTTGACTAGGGCTCCTCCAGCTGCAGCATCAATCATAATCCTATCCATCTGTAATAATCCCTCATAAAAGTACTGGATGAGGAGCTGCTCACTAATCTGATGCTGGGGGCAACTGGAGCAAAGTTTGTTGAATATCTCCCAGTAGTCATAAAGTGTCTCCCCCACCACTTGCTGAATGCCACAAATGCTTTTTCTAATGATTGCAGTTCTGGAGGTTGGGAAATATTTCTCTAGAAATGCCTTCTTCATGGAAATCCAGCAAGACACGTGCCCAGTAGGTAAGTATTAAAACCAGTCCTTAGCTGTACCAGTCAAAGAAAAGGGAAAAGCCCTCAGCTTGATATCTTCTTCTGAAATACCCTGAGGCTTCATAGTGGAGCATACAACATGAAACTCATGCAGGTGTATGTTTGGGTCTTCTGCAGATAATCCTTGAAATTTAGGCAACAAATGGATAAGTCCAAATCTGAGCTCAAAATCACAAGCCAGCTCTGGATAAGCAATGCAGGAATACTGAAATGTATCATCTGGTGTTGCAAGTTCTTTCATGGTCTTCT
Source organism: Boesenbergia rotunda (assembly GCA_024364735.1). Classification (NCBI taxonomy): domain Eukaryota; kingdom Viridiplantae; phylum Streptophyta; class Magnoliopsida; order Zingiberales; family Zingiberaceae; genus Boesenbergia; species Boesenbergia rotunda. The sequence goes on from JAGFNQ010000750.1 coordinate 65,217, forward strand.
GGTGGTCTGCCATCTGATCAACTGAATAAGCTGAAATAGACTGAGTAGGAAGAATATCAAAAGCCTCTAAAACACTGAGCTGGTTCCTCCTAGCTCTGAAAGTTTTTTCAATCTCTGGGTCAAAGTCCTCAAGATCACCACCTGTAGACCTGGTCATAAAATCAAAAACAAATCGCAGTAAAAGTATATAGAAAGATGAAACAAATAAAATCAAATCACAAGATATAGCAGTAAGTGCAAAAAAATAGATCAGGAAAAATATGAAATAAGCACACAAGCAAAAATCAAACAACTCAACTAGTAGTTCCCTGGCAACGGCGCCAAAAATTTGATGGACCCAAAAGAGCTGTCATGAATGTGGGTCTCAAATTTAGATATTTATAAGCTGGAAACTCTTTTTGCTAGTAAAGATGAAAACGTAGTAAAGGGGCCACAGGACGTATTTTTCCTAGGGCTAGTTAAGACTGCTTCATTCAAGCTCGAGTTTATGTGTCATTGATATTTTTGGGTTTCAAATAAGACTTGGGTTTTGGTTGCAATAAGAGATGACAATGCAATGAAAAGGAAGAAAACTTAACTCAATTAACTAAACAAGGGAAATACAATTTATGAACTTAACCAATGAGAGCTTAATCTACCAGGCAGCTAATCCGAATTTGGAAAAGAAAAACAATGGTGATATCAAATGCAAATTCAAAAATCAAACCTTAAACAAACTCAACACAAACTAGATACAATTTTTGGAAGCAAGTAAATGCAAAGAAATGTTCAGAATTGGCCGAATGCAATACTAGATATTTTCAAGCACCATAGCACACTGAAATCTGCATTTAACTTGGTACCAATTAATACCGAAACCTCTCTTGATACAAAGTGAAAAAGTTGAAACAAACTTGATTCACAAGGGAAGAAAACTCATGTGCCAAATCTGATATGGAGTACCAAAGTTAATACTAACAATTCTGAAATGAAACCAATCGACTAAGCTTGGAAGACAAACTATCAGGGAAGAACTTTGAAGAAATGAATGGATACAATTCAGACCAAGTATGGATAAATTCATAAATGAATTAAATGCAGAATTTGAAGTCAGGAATTCAGAACATAGAATTCAGAAATTCAGCAACAAAACAACTGCAAAAACAAACAAAACAAACTGAGATTAATTGCTCAAAATAATGTCCAAATAGAACTCAGATAAGCTAATATTCCATTGATACAATTTCAGGAATGAAAGACTGAAAAACTACAACAATAAACCTAAAACTGCCGAATGTAAAAAAAACTGTTGAATTCAGAAGCAAATGCAGAGTTGCCGCAACAATTTAAATCCAAGACAAACAATCAAGCAAACTAAAATCTATGCACTGATCTACCGTTCGGAAAGAAAGAAATTGAAGAAGAACGATGATCACTTGACACTAATTCAGAAACACTAAGCTGAAAATTGGCAGAACTTGAAACTGATACGCAGCTACAAGTTGATACGCAAGAAATTAATTCATGAAACAAACTGAAATTGAGACAATTGTTCAGTAAACAAGTTCACTAGCTAACTACTTGCATAATTTAACCCTAACCAAGGCAGAAACAATTCAGACAATGAAACTAAAATAGCTGATACAAGTGCAGAAATGAAACAGATTATAGGAATGAAAGTAACAGCTAACGAATTTAAATTCAGAAAGAAACTAAGACTCGATCCATCCCTTAGCTCAAGACCTCCTTGCCGTCACACAAGAGCAAGCCAAGAACCCCTTCAGCTCCGCAGATCAATGGAAAAATGGCTTCGATTTCAACTCTTGCTCACAGATTGCACTCAGCTGGGAAAAACCCATCCGATCTCCTCGATCTCGCGATGTAGAAATGTGATGATGATTTGGTGATGATCAAAACATACCAGAGGACCCTCCAGTAAGCTCTGATGGAAGAAAACGACACGCGATCGTGATCAAATTGATCAGATCACAGAAATTGACAAAACCCTCAATCAACTCTGTTCCAATGCAAATCCGAGCTTGAATCTCCACGAAACCTCCTTCCAATGATCCAGATATTTCTCCAAGGTCAGAATCAAGATGGCCACACCTTCAGATGGAAAAAAATTGCAGTAGAAATGAAGAACAAGTGAAGAAAATTGAAGTAGCTGGCGAAGACGCGATGACTCTGTTCTGTGGAGGGAATTTCCATTTAAACTTATGCCATTTAATTTGGACGGATGAGATTGTTCAAAGCTCATCCAACGACTGATCTTCGTCTGATTTGGATCAAACTTTCCAGATCTTGATCAAGGGTCAGGATCTATCTATCAGTGGCTCGGATCTTCCAGATTTGCAACGGATGGTTCATATCACCTTGATCTTTGAATGGACGGTCTAGAGCCCTCTGAGCTTGATCCAACGGCTGGATCTCCTTGGATTTGGATCAAAACCTCAGATCTTGACCTAAGTGCTTGATCAGCCTTAATCCTAGCTCGGATTTATCAGAAGTTCTCAGATTGTCTAGATCTAACCGTCTTTGCATCGGATGGTTCATATTAGTCGACGCTTGATTACTTGATCCATTCCACTCTTGACTCAACTTTGACCCAACATGACCTAGGTCCATGATCCTTCCAAGTCTACAAAAGTAGATCAACAATTTAGTGACAAAACAATTCAAATATATCAAGATTTACAATTAGGTCCAAAATGAATATAAATCCTAGAACTTAGGGTAAATCCACCATTAAGCAAGTAAAACATGAGTCAAAAATATATCCTAGAACCTTAAATGGTCAACAAAATGATACTTATCAGGTCTCTATCAATTTTAACATTTGTGGGCATAGGGGTACTTATGCTTTTGGAGCTATCCATTTTAAATTTCTTTATTAACTATTTAGCATACTTGGATTGGTGAACATAATTACCATCTCTAGTTTGCTTAATTTGCAATCCTAAGAAGAAATTGAGCTCAACAACTAAGCTCATTTCAAATTCATTTTCCATTATTTTTACAAATTCCTTTAGAAAGTTTGAGTTGGTGGATCCGAAAATTAAGTCGTCAACATAGATTTGGGCAATGAAAATGTCTTTTTCTAAAGTTTTAACAAAAAGAGTAGAGTCAATTTGTCCTTGGATAAATTCCTTAGACATAAGGTAAGTTGATAGGCGTTCATACCATGCCCTAGGTGCTTGTTTTAACCCATAAAGTGTCTTTTTAAGCTTGAAAACGTAATCAGGTTTTTTAGATCCTAAAATCCTGGGGGTTGTCCTACATAGACTTCTTCTTTAATGAACCCATTTAAAAAGGCAGACTTAACGTCCATTTGGTATAGCTTGAACCCTCTATGGGCTGCAAATGCTAGCAACATTCTAATTGACTCAAGTCTGGCTACTGAGGCATAGGTTTCATCATAGTCTAATCCTTCGACTTGACTGAACCCTTTAGCTACTAAGCGGGCTTAATTTCTAACTATTTCCCCTTGGTCATTTAGATTATTCCTAAACACCCACTTAGTATCTATAATAGACTTGCCCTCAGGTTTAAGTACTAGTTCCCAGACTTGGTTCCTTTCAAATTGAGCTAACTCTTCTTGCATAGCTATGATCCAATCAAGATCAGGTAGGGCTTCCTCTATAGTCTTAGGTTTAATTTTTGAAATTAGTGCTATCTGGCTAAAATTTCTATAGGAAGACCTAGTTCTGACTCCTAAGGTTGAATCACCCACAATTTGATCAGGAGGGTGACTGAATCTGGGTTTCTTGGTTCTTCTAGAACTTGGTTCTGCCTCAAGTCCTGATGGACGGTTTGGTTCAGTGTACCGTTCAACTACTTGGGTTGGTTCATTTATTGGTTCAGTTGACGTAGTAGTTGTGTAACGACCCGGAAAATTCTCTTAATATTTATTTAAAATATTGAGCATGTCTAGATAATTTTTCGAAGGACCTAGAGGTATTAATACGAACTTTGACCTAGAAAATCCATGTTTTCTCATTTAAATTGAGAAAACTAAGTACTAATGGGCCTTAGGTGGGCTTTTTAGTACCATGATCATAGGTGGATTTTAGGTAATAATTAGTATAAATATAAATAAGATTTAATTAGGCATATTAGCATGATTATGGGTACGTCTTAGCCTAATTTTTCTATTTTAATGGAGAAATTAGGTACTAATGAGCTTTAAATGGGCTCCAAAAATGGGTATTAATTAGGTAAAATTAATATAAATATAAAAGAATTTTATTTAGGAATATTAACATAATTATGGGTGATTTTAGGGGGATTTTCAGAATTTAGGAAAATAAGAATAATAAATAAATGAAATAAAAATAAAATAAAAATAAAAGTGCATGAGCCAAGGATTGAACCTTGGACCTCTTGTACAACCATGTATGCACTAACCAACTCACCTAGCAAGGTATTGTTAGGAGGGAATGTAGTGGATATTAGTTAAAGCTTAGAAGAAGATGAAGGGTCATGGAGAGACTCTTCATTTGCCTCCTTAATGGGCTATAAAGAGGGGGGTTTGGGAGTTACCTCTTCATCCCATTGATAGCATTTTCGAAACTCTTCCTCCCCTCATCCTAGCCGAACACCCAAGGAAGGGTTCTCCCTTGGAAAAGCTCCACAAGAGGTCTTATCTCTAAGATCTAAGAGTTTTCCAAGGATACAAGGACAAGGAGGCAAGGATCCAAAGATTTTGCAATCTTCTTCTTCTTTCAAGGTTCGAAAAATCAAGAAACTCACGGTAAGACTCCCTCACCTGTGGTATAATAGTTCCTTATGATTTCCATGATTTTTAGCATGATATATTGGTTAGTTTTTGGATTTGATGTTGATTAATGTTCCCTTATGATGTTTAGAGGTTAAGTATAATTTTTGGGAATTTTTGGAGTACCCTAGGATACCCTAGGGTTTCGGCCAACATGAAAGAAACAAAACTAAGAACCCTAAGTTTAAGGGTTTCGGCCACCATGATTTAAAGGTCTATAATTATGACAAAAATCTTGATAATGTTATTTAATGTTCCCTTATGATGTGTAGAGGTTAAGTATAATTTTTGGGAATTTTTGGGGTACCCTAGAGGCCCTATATGTTTCGGCCAACCTCAAGGACCCAAGGGTTAGGGTTGAGCCTTTAACTCCAAGTATATGTTTTATGTGTTGCCATGATAAGTATGATAGGTTTATGTTCATGATAAGAATGATGCTATGATAGGTATGTTATGCTATGTTCATGATAAGAATGATGCCATGATAAGTATGTTATGTTATGTTCATGATAAGAATGATACCATGATAAGTAGGTTATGTTTATGTTCATGATAAGAATGATATGCCATGTTTTATGAATAATATGCATGTATGCCATGTCTTATGAATGATACAAATGTATGTCATGTTTTATGACCTATACCATTAATTATATCAGTATTAATATCATGGAACTAATGCTATACGTTAACATAGGTGAGAGTGTTATAATCTCCTGTGGGTAGGCTATCAGATAATTTTCTACATGTGGCTTTATTATAGATTATACATAATATCATAAATTATAGTTTTTTTCCTACCCCTATGTTATTCTAAATATTTATGTTTATGTTCATGCCAAGTATTATGTTTATCATGTCTATGTTCATCATGTTTATGTTTATGCCATGTATCATGCCATGCTTAGAAGGTTTACTATGTTTATGTTCATGCCATGCTATGTATACGATAAGTGATTTAAGATGTTGTGTTTTAAGTAGAGCACCAAGTATGTTAATGTTTTCATGTGCTCATTATGAGATGATGAATGATGAATGGTTTTGTGAGTAGGAAAGAGTCTTAGTAAGCCTGTGTGCTTATAGTCTTATTTCCTTATACCGCAGATCATTCAAGGGGACAATGAAGGAAGCAGCAGGAGGGCAAGAACGCATGTGTGTAGTAGTGACTTGGCCCAGGAAACTCTATGTTTACTGTTTATGCTAGAACTTCACCTTGGTTACTTATATGTCTGACTTATGGAACCTTATGATATGACGTTACGTATGACATGATATGATATGATGCTTAAGTTCAAAGTTAATATGCTAAGGTTCCTATGTCATTAAGTTAAGAATGGTAGCAGGGCATGTATAAGTTAAAGTTATTCCGCTGCCTTATGATGTCTACATGCCCTAAGCATGTTAATGTAACGTCGCTTATGAAAAAAAAAAAGCGGGCGTTACAAGTTGGTTCAAGAATTAGTTCATTTAGAGGTTCGATTAGTTGTTCAATTGATTGTTCAATTGTTTGTTCATTGTCTTCCTGATCAGTATTTGATTGGTTCAAGTTTTGGTTATCAGATATTGGAATAGTTTCCTCATTAAAGATTAAGTTAGTTGTTTCTTCAATTTTATTAGTTTGCTTATTGTAAACCCTATATGCCCTACTAGTTGTTGAATATCTTAAGAAGGCTCCTGGGGTTGACTTAGACTGAAATTTACCTAGATAGTCCTTGGTGTTCAAGATATGGACTTTGCACCCAATGACCCTTAGATAATGTAGGTTGGGCAGTCTATGGTAATATAGTTTATAAGGAGTTTTATTATGCCTTTTGTTAATTATGACCCTATTTTGGATATAGCAAGACGTACTTATTGCTTCTGCCCAAAATTGGTTAGCTAGGTTAAATTCATTGAGCATGGTCCTAGCGGCTTCCTGAAGGGTTCTATTCTTTCTTTCTACTATCCCATTTTGTTGGGGGGTTCTAGCACAAGAAAATTCGTGAATGTATCCATTTACTTTACAAAATTCCTCAAACCTTTGATTCTCATCTCCCCCCGTGATCACTCCTAAGTCTTTTGATTTTGGTATCATTTTGATTTTCGATTATCCTGCATAAGTCAATAAATAGGTTTAGGGTTTCATCCTTAGTTTTTAGGAACCTAACCCAAGTAAACCTAGAGTAATCATCGATAATAACTAAGCAGTACAGGTTCCCGCTTCGTGACTTGGCTCCATGTGAATCAAATAGATCAAGGTACAGGAGCTCAAGTGTAGTTTGGGTTAAGTCTGATTGAATTTGCTCGTGATTTGACTTGGTTTGTTTACCTTGCTTAAATGAGTTACATATCGTGTTTTCATAGTTCTTAATTTTTGGTACTCCTTTAATTAGACCAAGTTGGGTAATTTTAGAAATTAGTCTAACATTAGTGTGACCTAATCTCCTATGCCAGAGGTTGGATTCTTCTAATTGAGTTAAGAGGCATCTTGGTACTAAAGGTAGATTGATAGTATAAACATTGTTTTTCCTAGTACTCTTAAGAATGACTTCTGAGTCTTGAAGATTTCTAATCAGGCAGTCAGAGATGGTAAATCTAACTACATAGCCAGTATCACATAGTTGACTTATACTAAGCAAATTGAAATTCTCAACCAAGAGTACCTTTTTAATCACAAAATCAGATTTGAGTTCAATGTTACCTGACCCAATGACTTTGAGTATAGAATTGTTGCCAAATGCTACTGAGCTAAGGTTCTTGAACTTGATTTTGGTGAATTTCAATTTGTCTCCAGTCATGTGTCTGGAGCATCCACTATCCAACATCCATTGGTCCAAATCTTTATGTTCCTACACATAAAGTATTTATTGATTTGGATCCAATTAGAATCAAGGATAGCTTTAAAATTGATTTTCACAACCTAGTCTATCTCACCCAATCTAGAGTTATCAATCACGTTAACCTTATGGGTTTTGTGAGACAGGTTTTAACAGAAATAAATATTTTAATTTAAAAACATGGTTAATTTTAAATGGTTAAATTAATTTGGAGAAATTTTATTAAGGTTTAAGTTTATTTTGAAAAATTGTGTTGAATCTAAGATTAATTGAAATTTGTGTTAGATTCAAATTTAACAAGTAGTAAAGTGAATTTGATTTTCAATAATTGGCTTCTAGGTCTTGACGAGGCACTAGGCCTTCTTTGGCCGTAGCCTTATTGGATCATTAACTCTTTCCTTGACAAAGTCTTTTATTGAAAATTCATCTTCAAGTTACTACTTGAAAGATTTTGGTCTAACTAGTTTGGGTCTTGGATCGGTAGCTTCGGCTAGTTCCACCAGAATGGCTTCCCTAACGTACTATCATCTCACCTCCACCCAATACTATGTTGTTCAAATTTTAATTAAGTCATTTTGTCCTTAGTCTAACCAGTCCTAGGTCTAAGCATGATGAATTGCAGTAGGAAATAAACAAGCAACCATGCAATAAAGAAAAATTGTAATAAAGAAAAACTTATCTAATTATGAATATTATTTTTATATTGGCTCCCCCTGGACTATAGCCTCAATAATGATTAGACAAGATGTGAATCTTGTCCTTGGGGATCTAATTCTGGTTTGGTCCAGCTTGTTTGTTCAAATAGAGCTTGGGGACCCATGCTTGAACTTGGGTTCTAGGTTGGTTCAATACAGCATAATAAGAACGTTGCCTAGACTTGATTCGATACCCTAATCCAGATCGGTTCAGATCGGACTTCTGCTTTCCAAGGATCATGTCAAGACCCCGAAGTGAATCGTTCTAAAGCCACTATGAGCTCCTTGACTTGAGTTTTCAAGGAGGAATTCTCTTCCTCAAGCTTCTGAACTTGAGTGGAGTTTCCTTCTTGAATTTTCTCGGTCAAGGATCTCGAGTCGGCTTCGTCTTTCAGGCGTTTTACTTCTTGGCGGAGGGACTCGACTCATATTTTGGCTTTCGCCAAGTTGTGAGATAAATAAGCAATTAATTTCGATAGTTCAATTTTAGAATAACCTCTTACTGTTATTTGGTCATTTTCTGAGATTGTGAGCCTTTCGTTGTCTGGCTCCGATTCCGATCCGGTGTCGACGTCTTCTGAAGCGGTTAAGGCGAGAAGATTCGCGTGCAGGGCCTCTTCTTCTTCTTCGAAGGAAGATTCATCCAACGTGGCTTGAAGAGCCTTCTTCTTTCGCGCCTTCTTTGTTTCCTTCAAATTGGGGCATTCTGACTTGTAATGTCCCTTTTTGTTGCATTCGTAGCAGGTGACATTCGATTTGCTTTTTGAAGATGTTGAAGGTTTAGCTGGATCTTCCTTTCTTCGGCTTGCTTTCTTTTTGTTTGCTTGGTGCTTTAGCTCCTTGTAGTAGTCCCGAGCTAGTGGAACCATCTTGGGTCGATCCCCTTCACTGTCTTCTGAGTCTGAGTCTAAGTCAAACTCGGGTGCTGGTAGAGGCTTCTTCTTGGGGACTTTTCCTTGACGTTTTCCTACAATAAAAGCAATACTTTTCTCGACCAAAGTGGAGTTAGTTTGTTTGTGCAATTCTAATTCAGAGAAAAGTTCATCTAGTTTAATTTTGGAAAGATCCCTGGAAACCTTGTAAGCATCTACCATAGATGCCCAAAGTGTGTTCCTTGGTAATGCGTTTAGAGTGTACCTAATTAGGTCACGGTTCTCGACCTTGTGACCTATCGTATGCAGCCCATTCATTAGCTCCTGGATTCTGGTGTGGAGCTGTGCTGCAGATTCTCCTTTGTTCATCTTGATTGTGTAGAGTCTGTTCAACAACAAATCTCTTTTGCTGATCCTGGTGTCGGAGGTGCCTTCGTGCAGTTCAATCAGCTTGTTCCAAAGTTCTTTGGCGCTGTTGAAGGGTCCTACTCGGTTCAGCTCTTCCTTGGTCACTTCGCACTGCAATGTCTGGGTTGCCTTTGCATCAGCCTCGATCTTCTTCTTCAATGAGGCGTCCCATTCAGAATAGAGTTGTGCCACTCCTTCTGTATTCTCGGGAATCTCCAGGCCAGATTGGATGATTATCCATATGTCCACCTGAGTTTTCAAGTGGATTTCCATCCTGCTTTTCCAGTAGGAGAAATCTTCTCCACTGAAAAGCGATGGTCTAGCTGTGCTAAATCCTTCTTGCATGACCATTAATATTTTCTAAAAAATTAAAAACAAAGAAAACTTGTTGCAATACTTAGTCTTAGATTAGTAATGCGGAAGAATTTACTAACAATAAAAAATGATCGAGTGGTGTTGCACCAACCTAGATTAACGAGAAAGATTCGAAAAAAAATTAAAATCCTTCCGTAAATCCGAAAAAAAACTCTCAAATTGGTGGTTGCACCAAATTTGAGCTACCCGCTCTGATACCACTTGTTGGATCGGAAAAAATCGACAGAGGGGGGGGGGTGAATATCGATATCAAAATTTTCGAAAAAATAGTAATTACGCAGCGGAAAATAACAAAGCAATCGCGAACACAAGTTGGTTTTACTTGGTTCGGAGTCGCGGTCGGCTCCTACTCCAAGGCCCACGGTCCTTGACCATTTACATTGGGCAATTCTATATTCGAAAACTCTTTTTACAACTTTAAGTACAGATATAGAATTGGAATTTGAAATTGCAACACTTTTCGTAAATTAAATTTACTGACGCCTGAGGTGGATCGAAGTTCGGAGCAGAGGGTTGTCGTCAGCGCTGGAATCTCGAAGTCAAAGCTTGTCGGAGAGTAGAGCTTGAACGAAAGTGCTTGGAGCATTGTGAGCGAAGATGATTGAAGCCTTGGGGGTGAACCCCCTTTTATAGCACCCATAGGGGCGCCTGTGTCGATGGGGGTGCCTACACGTGGCCTCTCCTGCGCGAACTCTTATCTGCAGGCTCGGTCAGCGCTTATCCTCTTCACAGGGGTGCCTGGGCTGATGGGGGCACCAGTATGGTCCCGAGCGCCTGAGCTGACTTGGTCCAGAGGCTTCGTGGCAGTTTTCTTCGTTTGCTTCGATTTAGCCATCCACTGCAAAAACTCATTCCTTCGATCCCTGCAACCAAGGATAGTTCGAAAACAAAAAGAAGCAAACATGTTAGCCATTATTTACAGCCTATGCTGTCTTGGTTCTGACTTTGGGTCACCCAAATGGAACCCTAGGTCGAACCAACGCCTACTGTTCCCTCACACGGGAAACGCATCCTCACCTACTCCTCTCAGGAGAGTTTACCTTTTGCCAACCGGCTCCTCCGGTTGGACTTTTGCCCAATCCACCCAATCAGGTCTTCGTGCCCAGTCTGTGACCAGGACTTCTTGCCCAACTTTCGGTCAGGTCTTCGGTGCCCAGCCTTTGCCAGGACTTCTTGCCTAGTGTACCTAGGACTTTTCCTGCACACTTAGTAAGCTTGTTAGATCATATTAACATCTTAACTTTTGAACCCTTTGCCATTATCAAAACACAGGGTTGGCTTAGGTGCTTCCTACACCAACACTCAAGACTTAGCCCTCGAGTACAATCCCTTAGCACTCGAAACCTCACGACCTGGTAGTCACTTCATCCAGCAGCCTCGATTTGTTGTCTTCAAGCCCTCTCCAACTTTCGCTCCCATCCCTCAGATGCGCACACAAGCCCTCTGCTTGCCTCCATGCCATTATTCACGCATGCCTCGAAGTCTGCTTCCCTCAGCTCATCGTTCCTGCTCCAGCAGCCTCGACCTGTTGCCTTCAAGCCCTCTTCGACTTTGGCCCTCGTCCCTCAGATGCACACAAAAGCCCTTGGCTTGCCTCCATGCCAACCTTCACATACACCTCGGAGTCCGCTTCCCTCGGCTCATCATCCTTGCTTTGTCCATGGTCCCTCGGATGCGCACACAAGCCCACGGCTTGCCTCCATGCAACCCTTCACCATACCCGAAGACGTCCAACCAAGTCTATGTGTATCCTGCAAACCTGCACACTCACATACACATATTAGATCATCATGAAATCCTAACTTAATCATATTGACACACACATCAAAACCCATGATCCTCCCGATCATACTTGGGTCGATTGCCCCAACAATCTCTCCCTTTTCGATGTGTGTCAATATGTTTATGTTAGGTGCAAAAACAACAACAACAATTGAAAATTAAAGACATAGCATATTAAGAGACATAAACATGTCGTCCCCCATAACCTATGTCCTCCACATAATTCCCAATTTTCCAAATCACCAAGTTAAGTTAAACCTAACTTTAAACCACAAGTTCTCTCCCTTTGACACCATCAAAAAGATTGCCTCAAGCAATCCTAACCCTAGTGTCAATGAGTATACCCTTCTATTTTAGAAACACCCCCAGAAATCAGAAAACAGCAAGATCAGTCGACTACCCCTGCTTCAGTCGTCGACTAGTCCCTGCAATTCACAAACCCACAGAAAGATCAATCGACTGCCTCTAGGGCAGTCGACTGATACAGTCTAAACTGAATTTTCCAGCCGAATTTTAGAAACCCCTAGAAAATTTCACAAAATTTGTAAAATTTTGAAATTTTACAAGCATATTTCTTAAGATATATTCTACCCTAAAAAATATAGTTTCATGAAAAATAACAAATATGCTTGACATTTGACAAAAACTCTAATTCTTTGAAAATGTATCATTTTGTATCAACTTTCTATCCTAACTTTAAATATATGTGTTTGCCAAGCCTATCCTATACCATTTAAAACATAGAATTGTTTTTAAATCTCCCCCCCCCCCTTCTTTTCATACAATTTTCAAGACAAACCACATGATGAAACCTCCCCCTTTTCATCCCTTAACTCTAGACATATACATGTATATAAAACTTTCCTTATGCCCATAATAGCAAGATAAAACATTCCATATGAGCAATATCAAGTCATGAATTGAAAACTCATATAAGCAATATGAAAGCATAAATAGAATTGTCATGTAAAGCCATACTAAAGGATAAACAATGTCACAAGAGTCATAGCCTCAAAGTTTTCAAATATTACAACCAAATTAAGTGTTTGAGAGATAAAATATAAAAACCCAAGCTACACACTCTCAACACTAGCACCACCAAATCAATCTGCACTACATGTCATTGCATGGAGGAGGAGAAGGAGGGGTCTGATACATGAGGTTCCACTGCTGAATCATGGCATACATCTCATCCTGGCACTGCTGGAACCTCTGAAACTGCTCTGTAAGCCCGTGCACCTCCCCCTGAGTATCAACCTGTCGCTGCTGAAACATCTGAAAGTCCTCCCTAAGACAATGCACCTCTGACTGTAGTAGGGAGAACTGCTCCTGTGTAACCCCAGCAGCAAGCACAGCCTCCTCATCATCTGAACTAGAAGAAGTAGGACGCTGTCTCCATACCATCACCCCTTGCTGGCACTCAATCCTCGCCAAGGATAGCTGTCGTGAACTGATATGATCGTAGTCCGTGGACAGACGATGCACCTGACCTCTTGTAGTGTAAATACTTCTAGACTCAAAGAATTCGGTCAAAACATGACCGAAAGACATGTAGATCTTCATATTGATACTATGCGAAAAATGAACATTGGATGCAAATACATGCAAGGTGATATCAATATCTAACCTTCTCTCTAATGCATACATCATTACCAAGTGAGGCAGTTGAATCTTTGACATTCCCTTGGTGACAATAGGTAAACTACAATCTAAGATAATTTTGTACAATACATTGCTGAATGGAGTCATGCGCTTAGCTTCAAAAATGTGTTGTAGATGAGATCGAGGTCTTTCAAAATAGTGGTGATGGATTTGATCAATAGTAACATTAGGGAAGGTGAAAGGCTCGATAACTTTTGGAAAACATGTGAACGCATTATTGGAGGCCCTACACTCTAAAAATTATCCTAAGACTGCAGGTGAAAAGGGGATGGTAACTCCTGCCACCATAGACTCATAAGTCCCATCATCGGGACTAATGCATGTAAGATTCGCACAAAACTCTTTTCACATGTTAGTGTTAACATAGTGCTGATAGTAGACTAGCTGTTCTAAACCAAAATAGGTGATCATCTCAGCAATGTGGGGGGTATTCTCTTGGAAATACAATGGGTTAAGATACCTACAGTTCATTAATACAAAGTCGGTGTTTGCAAATCTCCGCCAGCATTCCTCGGAACGGAACCGAGGTGCCTCAGATGGTCCCTCAGCCATCCTTCTCTTTTAGACAACTCTAACATGCAATTTACCCATGCATGCATCAAAAATGACCCAAATGGAGAGTAAAAACAAGGAAAACATGGAAAAAATGAGAGAGTTAGCCATGAATCATGAATTAATTGTGAGATGTGAGGCAAACAACTCGTTACCTTTTCCCTGCTCGTTGCATGGTGAAAAATGATCGTGATTGACTCAAGGAAGATGCCCTTCTTGCCCTAGACTTAGATCTGAGTTGGAGGAAGACTAGGAATATGATTCTAGGGCCTTGAGAAAGCTTGGAGCCAAAGCGGAGGTCAAGGGAGAGAAGAACTCGCATGGGGTGGGTTGAAACCCTAGGTTCGGCCACCACCGCGCGACTGTCTTTTAAATAAATCGCAGATCAGTCGACTGCCCCTGGATCAATCGAATGATATACCATACAAAATGATCAATCGACTGATCTGGGGTCAGTCAACTGATGCCTTAGAAAGCCTAGTTTCTGAATCGAACTGGACCAGTCGACTAATTTTGGATCAGTCGACTGGTATTCTAATTTTAGCCTTTCTGTCCTAATTTCAGAAACGCATAATTAATTCTATAAATCTCCAAAAATATGAAATTTCGTGGAGAGATTTGTAACACCTATGTCTACTTGGGAAAATACATTTACAAGTAAAATCTATTGCCAATCCCAAGTTTGCCATGAAATTCAAAACTATCTAATTTGTTCAATTCAACCTTGGCCTAAAGTTCTAGTTTCGATCTCTTCTTCATGTGTCTTCTCATCCTCCATCCCAATGCACCCCTAGCATTGATTTATATGGCATCTAGACATTGAAAATCAATTTCCAAGCAATATAGTCTCATTTTCATCTTTTCATCCATAAAACTCCCTTTTTATGTGCCAAATCCCTAGGATTAAAACTCACACTAGTCCTCCAAATCCTTTGGCACATTCCATAATCCATCTAGTCCTCTTAGAGAAATCCTCCTGAGATCCATTGACCATGGATCCTATCTTGATCTCTAGAGCTTTCCCTTGAGCTCTTAGCCTTAGTCACCTTCCTAGGTGACTCATTCACAATAGCAAGACCACACCGGTGTACCTTCAATGCTTCTTGACTTAAACTCTAACCTTCTTGACTTTATATACCTTTTCCTTGACTAAATCCTTCTTCTTTCCTTTAATTCGCTTTTCCTTGGCATATTTGGCCTTCCCTTTTCTATAATCATATAACATCCTTTCATATGATTTTCCACTACCATTTGATCTCCTAGATTGATATCCTAGACCCAATCTATCATTGTTAAGGCTATGACCATCTGGCACAACGCCTACCCCTTGGATCCCATAATGAGTCTATCTAGGTTTTTCTCTAATTTATCAAGCTTTGCCCTCAAAGCTCGATTTTCGCTTTCTAATCTCCTAACCTTAGCATTATCATGTCCATTTTGGGCATTCCTAGATCTACCCATTTGTCTAGGCATGTGTCTCTCTTTCTTAGGGTTAATGCCTTGATCCTTAGGTCTAAAAGTTCTGGATTGATCATGATACATGGATTCCTTAGAATTTTGGCATGCAATAGTAACTCTATTTTTATCATGATACTTGAAACCAAAATTATGCATAGGTAGGCAATTTTCATTATTTCTAGCACACATAGGAAAATTTGAAACATTCTTAAAGTTAGGGATTACCTCCCTTACCCTTGTAGCTCTCCCTTGATGTGAGCTTTTCTTCTTTTCTTCTTTTTCCCACTTTCTCAAATGCTCCAATTTCTTAAGCTCTCCTTTTCTTGGACATTTGGTGTGATAATGCCCTAGCTCTGCACATGTGAAGCATCTAATATGTTTTTTCTCTTCCTTTTCCCTACAACCTCTTAGTGATATGAGAGAAGTGTCCTAAGGCAATCGCCTTATGATTGTAAACATTCATTTTAATAAATGATAATTCACTATTTGAGTATACATGTTTGTGTTTTTGATTGGGATCTTAAACTCATCTACTGAATGTCCGCAATATAATTCATAGCATAAGAGAATTTGTGATGGGATCACAACTAGTGATTATCTCTAAATATGCAATTGTGAAGTATTGAAATTATCCCTAGTCGATGAATTGATAAAAACGGACATTATCAATTTTGTTGAGACTAGCATGGGTTATTCTCTAATCAGCTGATTCTCACTGGCTGGTGACATTGGGATGTCTGGAGATAAACATGGATGCTAGTTAAGGGGACTAGTTCATTGGAGTGACTAGCTGTAAAACTTCATATGGTAATCTATATAGATATGTCAATGAAGTTCTACTACGGCTTAAGTGCGATGTTCCTTTGCCTTGCGGTGTTCAAGTCATCTTGGTCATGGAGACTTATACTTTAACATCTTAAGCAAGTATCTCCTAGGAGGTGTGGACCCAGGATGATTGGGTACAAGCCAAAGTGCCCGAAGATGTTTGAGCAGCCTACAAAGGATTCACCACTCCTTGCGAGGAGATGTATACCCAGGCCTATCGTCGGATTGTTACTCAAAGCCTCTGGCCAGAGCATATCATGTTTAAAGTGAGAGTCTCTTAAATACATGAGAGTAATTAGAAATCCAAAGGACGAGAAAGACACTACTTGGGCTAGGTGTGACGTAGTCAGCCTAGTGGGGACTGACACAAATAGACCGTGTCCTGAACCAAGTGGGTATAAGATGGTGAAGGGAATGGGGCACGATTCATTAGAGCTGCTGAAGGGTTTCAGAATTACTTCTGAGGTCAAACCGTTGATCTTTCGATTAATTGGGGGTCATGATGTACTACTAGGTGCCACTCATGATCGTTCTATAATTAGTTGATTATAGACGGCCAACATAAATCGAAAGTCTATTTAGTCACACGCACTACGAGTAATCCGAGGGATTTAAAACGAGTTGAAAATTGGATTTTCCAATCAAGAGAAATAAGTCGAATCTGAGTTAATCAGAGGCGCAACGAAAGCTAAAAATGGCTAAGTCTTTTGAAGGCTAATTGGGCGAATTAAATGAGTTTAATTCGCGACGGTACGGCTCGGTTTGGCCGGCCAAAGAGGGTGCCAACCCCCTTTGGTTTGGCCGGCCACAAAAAGGGGGAGAAACCAATTTATTTGGTTTAATTAATAAAATAAATCTAGCACGATTTGTTTTATAAATTATGGATAAATAAATTTATGTAAAGAAATTTATATAAATAAATTTATAGAATTTATACTTTTATGGAAATTAAAATGATCCATGGAATGGTTTATTTTAATTTTATAAAATCAATTATGAATTGATTTTTCCATAATAAGAAAGTTTATAAATTTCTGATAAAATTTATTCTATAATAAAAGGAGAGAAGGTATTTGTTTTATTATAAAGTTAGTTATAATAAAACTTGGCTTAAATGGAATAATTAATAAGAGAATTTATAAGATAAATTTCTTATGAAAATTCCATTAAGAGGGAGACTTGGCAAGGGAGAGGTTACTATATAAAGGAACCAAGGCTAGGCTTGAATTCCTTAATCAATTGAGTAATCAAGAGATTAATTCTCTCCCTCTCTCTTAATCTCTCCCTCTCCTTCTCTCTTCACCTAGGGCCGGCGCCCACTTCTTCTTGCAAGAGCCGACGCACCTCAACCCTAGGGCCGGCGCCTCCTCCCCTTAGGGCCGGCGCACCTCCCTCACATCACCTTGAGATTGGCGTGAGCAACCATCATCAAGAAGGAGCCAAACAAGAAGAAGAAGAAGCGGGACGCATCTCCTTCCTTCTCGGAAATTAGATTCCGATTCTTGGTGGTTAGTTTCCTTCCTTCTCTCTTGATCTTCTAGTTGTGCCATTAGAGAATCTAGTAGTCCTCATCGGCACAAAACTCGTGGCTTTGCGAAGTCATCCCGAAGAGAACTCGGCGTGGACGCGAATAGAGGCGGAGCTTCCAAGGGACGCTACGGTTGGATCTCGTCCCTTACTTCGAGTTACGCGAGGTACTAAGTAAATTAGTTTACTTTTCTGCAAAGTTTTTAATTTATGATCATGTCCACACATCATAAGGTTGCATGCAAGATACGTGGTTAAAATAATTTAAGAAATTATTTTATGCTAATACTTCCGCTGCACGTAAAAATTTAATATTTTACGAACTCATATCCTTGTCAACATGCACCCGGTCGCAACACAACCCATATTACATTTCAAAGGAATTGACTTGGGTTTAGAGTTTACCTACTTTTTACCTAATGGACACTTGTCCTTGTAGTGTCCCCTCTTGTTGCATCCAAAGCAAATGATGTCATCTTTTGTCCTTGCTTTGGTGGAGGTTGAGGCTTCTTCTTGCTCGGGTATTGAGGGTGGTCTCTCCTCCCCCTTAATACTTGAACTGGAGACCTCTTCTTCTTCCCTTGATGAAGTAGATGATCTTTCACTTTCTTGTGTCACTTCACATGAAGAGATGGATGCCTCTTTTTCTTTTTCCTCTTCTTCGGATGTTGACCTTTTTTCTTCATCCGATTGGTCCTTCTCCTCTTCTTTGACCATTGAACTCATTTCCTCGATCTCTTCCACTAATTGAGCTTGTGTAGGGTTTCATGGAATGCTACCATCTTGTTCCATAACTCATGTGCACTTTTGTATTCACCTACACCACTAATTATTTCATTAGGCAAAACACTAAGTAAAATTGAGATTATCGTTTCGTTTGTCTTTGATTGTGCTTGTTGCTCCTTATTCCAATATATTGGTCGGAGCTTTTTCCCGTGCTTATCCTTTGGAGCTTCAAATGGTTCTTCAAGCGCAATCATGTAGTTTCAATCCATGCCGAACCAAGTCTTTGTCCGCATCCTCCAATAGTTGAAATCCTCGCGATCATAGGGAGGTGGAACATTGATATCATCACCCAACTTTTCTTCAATTGTCATATCCTCTAGCATTTTGATCTCTCGGCGATTAGTCGGTAGATGAGCGAACCTTCGCCCTGATATCACTTGTTAGGATCTTACTGTTTAGCTAGAGGGGGTGAATAACTTTCTTTTTGATTTTTTACCTACAACGTTAGCGTGCACAAGCGGAAATTCTAAATATAAAACAAAAACAATGTTAATGCAAACAGTTTACGTGGTTCGGAGATGAAACTCCTACTCCACGGCTGTCCGAAAGGTGGGCGATCCCTATCCTTCGGTGGATGATTCCTTGGAACACCTCCGGCTAGCTATTGTCGCTCCTTGTGGGTGGAGAAACCTCGCCACAAACCTAGGACAATCCCTGAGCAATACTAGGCTACTAACAAGCTCTAACCAAACTAGTTTTGCCAAGAAGGAACAGCCATAAACAACCTCCCTTAAATAGAGCTCGAGGCTGATATGACCGTTACCAGTCGACTGGTCCAAGACTAGTCAACTGATGGTGACAAGAATTCAAAACGACAGGTCTTAGACCAGTCGACTGATCTTTGTGTGGACCCTATCAGTCGATTGGTCCCTCACCAGTCTACTGGCCCACTCCCTAAGTCTAGGGTTACCCTTCCCGAGTACATTTCTCTTAGCACACGAACCCTCACGACTTAGCCCTCTAGTATAATCCCTCAGCACTCGTAGCCTCACGACCTGGTTGACTATTCATCCAGCAGCCTCGATCTGTTGCCATCAAGTCCTCTTCGACTTTGGCTCCCGTCCCTCAGCTGCGCACACAAGTCCTCAGCTTACCTCCATGTCATCCTTCACGCATGCCTCGAAGTCCACAGCCCCCTCTTCTCATCGTTCCTGCTCCAGCAGCCTCGACCTGTTGCCTTCAAGCCCTCTTCGACTTTGGCCCTCGTCCCTTAGATGCGCACACAATCCCTCGGAATGCCTCCATGTCATCTTTCACGTACGCCTCGAAGTCCACTTCCCTCGGCTCATCGTCCCAGCTTTGTCCATGGTATCTCGGATGCGCTCATAAGCCAACGGCTTGCCTCCATGCCACCCTTCACCGTACCCGAAGACGTCCAACCAAGTCTATGTGTATCCTGCAAACCTGGACACTCATATACACATATTGGATCAACATGAAACCCTAACATAATCATATTGATACACACATCAAAACCCATGATCCTCCCGTTCATACTTGGGCTGATTGCCCCAACACCCGATGCCAACCAAGTGATTGAGCCACAGATAGTACAAGTTCAAGAAGATCTCAGTAATTAATGTCGACTTATTCAGATAATAGATCGAGTAGTCAAGAAACTGGGGAACAAAGAGGTACCCTTAGTGAAGGTTCTATGGCTAAACCAGAAGCATGAAGAGGCAACTTGGGAAACAGAAGATAGCATGAGGCAAAAGTATCCGGAGTTATTCTATGTTCAAGGACGAACATTCCATAAGGTAGGGAGGATTGTAACACCTAAATTTTTCAGAATTTTTCCAAAATAAACAAAAAGGAAACTAAAAATTTCTTTTAAAGGGGTCGGAGTAAGGACTCGAACCCACGACTCACGGTAAGAATTAATTTCGGGTCTCTAGTCGAGTTAGTAATCATCTCGCTGGAATATGGAATCGATATTAGATAAGTAATAGTAAGCGTCTCTTATGGGAGATGGTTCCACTTCCACTTAATATATAAAGGATAGAAAGGAGAAAAGGTTTTCTCCTCCATCTTCTTCCCTGCGAAATCCAAGAGAGGAGAGGTTAGGGTTTCTCACCAACGGGAAACTAGGGTTCTCTCCTAGGGACAAGGGTTGGAAGATCGCACAAGGAAGGAGATTCTACGCCGGGTAGTAAGTTTAGAAACCCAAGGAGGTAAGTAGATCACTCGCCTGTAATAGATGTAGCTTTTGTGTCATTCTAAACATGATGCTAAGCCTTTTTATGATGTGATCCTAGTATAACAAGACAACGGTCTTGATTGGCCGAAAAGCAAGTTTTGAGATTTTGGCACGCAAGGTGTTCGATGGAATGTACAGGATGAAAAACGAGGTCTTGAGTTGCCCAAAAGCATGTTTTGGGTTCATGGCACGCAAGGTGCCTTGAGGAGTACAAGACCAAGGCTTTAAGAAGTCCCAAAAGCAAGTTTTGGGAACCCTACATCCAATGTGCAAGGCATGTGCTAAGTTATTAGTAGCATTTTAAGCTTGAGTACAAGTTAAGTATATTACTTTCAAAGTGACATGTACCGGGCACAAGACCCTTAAAACTAGGCAAGCTAGTCCAGGCACAAGGCCCTTAAAACTAAGAAAGCTAGTAGATGCTCTATTAGAGTTCGGTGGCTAGCTACCCCGAAACCTATTAGGGATGCGCGCATTGGTACTATGCTGGGCCCAAAGAAGAATGTTTATTATTTTGAAGTATATAAAGTATAAGATAAGTTTCAAATTTCTCCATAACAAGTATTCATTTCCAGCAAAGTTTCTTTCTAATGCAAGCAATTGTTACAAATGTATTCATGGGCATCTTTCATGTTGAAGAATGACATTTTCAGTTACAAGCATGTTTCAAAGCAAGCATAAGCATGTTCATATCAAATACATGTTTTGTGAGTTAGGTATCTATTTACTAAGCAAAATGCTTATAGTTGCATCCTTTTAATGCAGATAAAGGTAAAGAAAAGATATAGGGCAAGGAGACTACAGGATGGATGGTTGGTGTCAATGGTGGCGGGATGGTGGAATGAGATCCTTAGGGATATGTTGTTAATGTTCAAAGCTCTAAACCATAGAATGTCATGATTTTCTTGAGTTTTGTGTCTTGTTAGTTGTGTTTATCCCCCAAGAAGATATTAAGTTTGAAATGCATGCTAAATGGAATATGATTGAGTCCAATTATGTTAGTTATATGTTTATGAGTCTTTATAATTGTTGTGTTGTTGAAATAGAATGAAATTGTACACTTGATCAATGCTTCTGAAA
The DNA here is from genome assembly GCA_024364735.1 of Boesenbergia rotunda. Lineage (NCBI taxonomy): Eukaryota > Viridiplantae > Streptophyta > Magnoliopsida > Zingiberales > Zingiberaceae > Boesenbergia > Boesenbergia rotunda. Next base: position 87,008 of record JAGFNQ010000750.1, read on the forward strand.
CCTGGAAACTGCAGTTCTAGGCGTATCAGTCGACTGATGCAGGTATCAGTCGACTGCCCGAGGGAACAGAAAGATTTGGTCGAGTGATTCCCAGGTGCAGTCGACTGCACCAATCGATTGTTGCCCTATCAGTTGACTGGTGCCAATTTAAAAGAAAAGAGTTGTAGGGATGACGGTTAGTGTGTGAGCCTTGTAATTAAGAGGTCTAGGGCTCAAATTTTGGCAAAGCCAACAAGAATTAAATTTATTTATTTATTTTTAATTCCACTAGTTTTGACCAAGTAATAAAGTCAACGTAACAGCCCTATAAGGTCAAGGTTAGCAAGAGAGGGGCGTTACAGGAAAGGAGTACCTAACTTGGTCGACCTAGCTAAGTGGAACTAGCCGAAGCTATCTTGCCACGTCCTAGACTAGTTAGACTTGAGTTTTCTCAAAGAGTGAATTAAAAGTATCATTTTTTCAAAAGGCTTTGTCTAAGGAAAGGGGTCATTGATCTGATATCCAAGAAGGCCCCTGTGCCTCATCAACACTTGAAAGCCAATTATTGAAATTTATTTTTAAATTAATATTTATTAAACTTGAATCTAACTCAAGGTCAAACAATCTATAAAATTAAATTGAGAAAAAATAATCAAGCATCTCACAAATACCCATAAGGCTACCATGCTTGTTTGTACTGCAACACTTAGAATGAGCGAGATGATAAAGACTAATCAATTGATAAATATTTTCAAAATATTTTTAAAAATTCCTTAGAATATTTTCTTTAAAAAACCTATTTTCAAAATAGTGATTAAATATAATAATATTTTAATAAATTTCATGTATGATTGTGTGCACTTATAAATAGATTTCAAAAATTAAATATCTTTTCAAAATTTTGTTTGACCAACACTTGGACACAAGCCTTCTAGGTCAACACTAAAGTCTCTTAAGACATTTTGATAGAGGTCCTTGTAGTTAACAAGGATAGCCAGAAGGTGTAATGTTCAGGGGGAATCAATTTTTATCATGTTTTCAAACATTTCTATTGAAAAATTATTACTGAAAAACTATTTTTCCAAAAATTATTCTCTTTCAAAATGATTTTTGCTCAAAAAATTATTTTTGCAAAAATATTACTTCAAAAATCTTACTTCTTTCAAAATGATTTTTAATATTCATTTAAAAATTTATTTCTTTCAAAATGTTTTTTGAAAAATATTCTTTCAAATATTTATTATGTTTTTCAAAATGTTTTTTTCGGAAAATACATTTTCTAAAAATTATTATGTTCTGCTAAATGCTTTAATTACTCTTGTAATTTGGATAAACTCTAAAGACACATAGGAAGTTTTCTTTATGATCTGCAAGGATTTCTAAGATTGTGACAGACATAAGGGGAGTCCCAATCAAAAGAACAATTTGCCTTTTGATTTCTTAAATTATTATTGTGTAACTTGTTTCATTTGAATCAAACCGTAAGACTCAGAGGAAGTTTATCTTATGGTCAATAAGCTTCCTAGGACTATGTCAGGTTAGGTGGAGTTTAGATTTAAAGAACTATTAGAAGTTTCAAAAATACTATATTTTCAAAAAAAAAACTATGTTTTCAAAAAATCTTTATTTTTTAAAAATACAATATTCTAATTTTCTAAAATATTTTTTGAAAATATTTAATCTTTTGAACATCGTTGAAAACCTTTAAAAAATTATTTGAGTTTGGCGAAATCTCCAACACATATAGGAATGTTTTCCTTGTGGTTAACAAGACTTCCTATGATTGTGTCAGATTGGGGAGGAATCCAAACCATGAAATTTATTAATTTTTAAATATTTTTATTGAAAATACTTTATCCAGATTGGAAAATCTTTAAGACACATAGAAAATTTCCTTATGGTCAATAAGATTCCTAGGATTGTGTTAGATTTAGGAAAATTTAAATCAATATAGTGTAGGATCAGTGGCGTCAATAGAGAGGGGGGTGAATATCGACACGTAAAAATTTAGTTGGATCTTCATTGATTGTTCGCTTAGTTCAGTGTGGTTTGTTGTAGCAGAATAATAAAAACAGAAATGAACACAACAAGAACTCGCGGGATTTACTTGGTTCCCAATCCCCCAGGGTTAGTACGTCCAAGGCCTAATTATGGGTTACGCCCATGCACTAGTGGTCTCCTTTTCAAAATTTTCGGAGGCCGAGAAACCCGTCTTACAGTTGAGTACATGCAAAATAATATAAAGAATTACAACTATAAGTAAAAGCAAACCAAAGAGAAAATGATGATTGCGACCAATCTAGAACTCCGAAGCGTCGTGCACTTCCTCCTGGAGTCTCCTTAGTCGTACAGCTTCATCTCAGCACTTTTTGTTTGCACAGAATTGTTAGGATGTATACTATAAGCCTAACTTTTGTATGAACATCTATTTTAGAATAAGAATCACAGTGGTCATGTGTTTGCATTTATATATTTGCTATATGTATGCAATTGTCTATTATTTCATATTGTAGATAACATGGTGTGTGGTGCCACACAAAAGATCATGTTATCGGTTCCTTATAATGTATAAGTAGTAGGTCACAACCAAGATGAATTTGGACAAACCATTGGAACGATTGTAGTATAATTTGGTATTAGTCTATCTTGACTATAGAAATACACTAGTGCACTTTGTGTGCATTGAGCAGGACGGTTTTGAGGTTATTCGATTTATCCTGACTAAATAATCGAACAAAACCTCTGCTATTATGGATGTACATGCTCTTAATCCCGATATAATAACGGGCACATATACTTAGTATTTATTTCTTTAATTTACCAATGGGCGAGATTTATTCGTTAAGTCAATAGGCCCGGTAAATTAGAAAATAATATTATTTATATGGTGTGTCGTTGATTATAGGGAAATCGTGTCCTAATTATTTAGGCTGATGATGTCCCCTTAAGAAGCTCATAAGGATTATCATGTAAATCCTACAGGTGGACTTGTTCTGATATGATAATGAAGTTGAGTGGTAGTACACTTGGAGTTATATGTTAATTAATTAAATTTTTAGTAATTTAATTAATTAATGGACATACGATATCTTAAACACGGGGTGATAATATACACATAATAGGAAGGATCCCATATTTTAAATATGGGGTTGGTGCGGTGGTTCAATAATAACTCTTTAGTGGATCGGGTTATTGTTAACAGATCAGGTGAAAGATCCGTTAGGAGACCATAACCAACTCCTCCTTTTGGTCCCTATTGTAGTCTATAAATACCCTTTTAAGCCATAAAAAAACCTAGCAATTTATTTTTCTTCTCTTCTTTCCCTAGGGCGTGCGGCGCATCAAGAGGAGGGGGGGGGGGGTGCACCTTGAAGGAGGAAGTAATCTTCTTCCTTTCCTTCTCTCCTTTTAGGTGTGCGGTGCAAGCTCTTGGGCGTGGCTTGGTCAAGCAAGGGAGAAAAGTTTTTTCCTTTTTTTCTTCTCTCCTCCTTTGCATGTGGCGCTTCTTGGTGTTGGGCGTGGCTAGGTCAAGGAAAAGAGAGGTCGCGCAAGAATGAAGAGGAAGAAGGCGAGTGGCGGCTGCAATTCTTGGAAGATCGTCGCCCACACGACGTCCAAGAAGAGGATAGGAATACAATAGAAAATCAAAAGGTATACTTTTGGTTTTTATTCCGCTTTAATTGTATTTATTCTTCTCTTGGATCTCGAATCAAACACAAGAACTGGCGATCGAAACTTCATCTTCTATTCCACAGCCAATCGATTAGGAGCTTGATTACTTGAACAACTAGTTTGTTCAAGCGATCACTCAATCGAATAGCAAGGTAGATGAAGTAGGTCATTTGGAAAGTTTTCTATCCATGTGCTGATTAGTTTAGTCCATAGAATTAAATCCATAGAAATAGGGTGGAATCCCAATGCCAACAATTGGTATCAGAGCGAGTATTTCCAGTATTATGTGTTTTCGATTCGGTTACTTTCAAACTATTCATATATAATTTTAGGTTGGATAATAGTAGGATATGCAATAGGCTAACTTTGTGTTTGTATGCATTAGTTCCAACTATTTTGGTTGTGTTATGTGTGATTGTGTATGATTGTTTATTTGAATCCTCGGCGTTGACGAGGTTATTTGTATTTAATTGTAATTAAATACGACAATGTTAGCTGTCCAGTTTTAATTTACTATTAAATCTAGATTTTATGTAAACTCCTTCGTAGAGTATAGGATCGATGGATGTAAATTAAATTTTGTTACGGCTTGTATCCTTGCTTCTGTGGCATTATTTGATGATCGGATGCGCAGATAAGAAGGAGGCGAGATGGCAACACGACTGGAGGCATATTGGAGAAAAGTGGAGTCTAAAAAGCCATAATAGTTAAAAAATTTATAGTTTCATATTTATTGCTGTGTTGTTTGATATGCTTGTTGTGGTTGCTTAAAAAATTCCTTGTTTTAATAATAATTAAGTGGGAGAGGGAATCTTTGAGTCCCGTGGCCTCTATTATTGGTTCGGAAGTGAAGCATTCAAACTTACGCATTGGTCCTGAGTGCCATCCTTCACATCAGATGAGTTTGTTTTTCGAATCACTAGATCAAATTTTCTTATGGATGATTTTAGGAAATTATTTAGGAGCATGTGATTCTCTCCATTTGAAGGGACATAACCTAGATAATGGACTTAGTATCAAGTAATGGTGTACACTTAGATGCAATTAATAGTATCCTCTCCATCGGAGTCAATGCTATTATTTGTGTGGCCGAAGATAAACCAACTATTAATTTTATTTGTCAAAAAGTAAGGTTGACAAGATAATAAAATTAATGGTTAAAACCTCCTCTTATAAATGTTTGAATTAGTATACGTCTACACTATTGTGACATATGAAATTCACGGTGTTTTGAGGTGTTGGTGAATTTAAAATTTTATTGTTTGAGGAATCAATATTATTTTAAATTCTAATGTTTTGACCAATGTGATTTTCAGGATTTCATTATGGCATTCAATCCTCTTGCTGTGATTTTAAAAGAAAATAATATTACTGGTCTGAACTACATTGATTGGAAACAAAATCTAGATATTGTCTTGACTGCTGAGGAGTACAAATTTGTACTCTTTGAGATCTGTCTTGCTAAGCCCCATGATGATTCTAGAGAAGTGGAGAAAGGAAGTTATAGGATGTGGGTAAAGGCAGATGAGATGGCGCAGTGTTACTTTCTGGCTGCCATATCAAATGTACTACAACATCAGCATCATGCCTTAACTACTGCCTATGACATGATGTTTAATCTCAAGGAACTCTTCAGACACCAGAATCGGGCTGCAAGGCAAGAGGCCATGAGAAACATGATGACGACCACCATGGTTGAGGGGACACCTGTGAGGGATCATGTCCTCAAGATGATGGCTTATTTAAATGAGATGGAAGTCCTTGGAGCTGAAATCGACGGGGAAACCCAGGTCGATATCATTCTCCAGACGCTACCCAAGAGTTTTGAGTAGTTCCGCCAGAACTACAACATGAACAAAAGGATGTATTCGTTGGCGGAACTTCTAACAAAACTCCAGGCGGTAGAGGGGTTGCTTCGTCAAAGTCCTCAAACTTATGTTGCTGAAAACATTTCTGTTTCTAAGCCGAAAGGCGGAAAGAAGAAGAAGAAATAAGTTGGATCAGCAATGAAAGTGGTTGGATCTCAAGGTCCACAATGTGGAGTGATGAAGCCAAAAGGCAAGTGTTTCACATGCAAGCAGGCTGGACATTGGAAGGTGGGTTGCCCCCGCAGAATGGAGAACAATGGAGGTATATCTTGTTCATTAATTGTTGAAACATGTTTAGCGTAGTTATCTATCAGAATCTGGTGTGTAGATATGAGAGCCACTGATCATGTCTGCAATTCATTACAGGGGTTCCAGGAATCCAGACGACTATGTGAGGGTGACATTACCATCTATATGGGCAATGCTACGGAGGTGGCTGCTATTGCAGTGGGAGATGTTCATTTATTTTTTGCGAAGAATAAATCTTTGGTTTTGGGAAATTGTCTTTACGTACCTTGTTTTATAAAGAACTTAATTTTAATTTCTAAATTATTCATAGATGGATATTCTGTTTCTTTTGATGACAGAGTTGTTATAAAAAAGAATAGGGTGATTATCTGTTCTGGTGCGTTGGTTGGCAATTTGTATACTCTTAATACAATAACTCCCACGATGCAAATGGAAATTAATAACACGTCTTCTAATTCTAATAAGAGAAAAGAACCTTCGAAAATCAACCAAATATATGTTTGGCATCTAAGGTTGGGTCATATTAACTTGAGTAGAATTCAAAGGTTGATAGCCGATGGACCTTTGGGTTCATTAGTGGTGGAAAATTTCCCAACTTGCGAATCTTGCTTGGAAGGAAAAATTTCCACGAGGCCTTTTAAAGCCAAGGTGTATAGAGCCAAAGAAGTATTGGAATTGGTTCATTCTAATTTGTACGGTCCTATGTCTATCCAGGCAAGAGGTGGTTTCGAATATTTCGTCTCATTTATAGACGAATATTCGAGATATGGATACATTTATATGATGTGTCTCAATTCTAAGTTCTTTGATAAGTTTGATTTTTACTGACTAAATAATCGAACAAAACCTATGCTATTATGGGTGTATATGTTCTTAATCCCGATATAATAATGGGCACATATACTTAGTGTTTATTTCTTTAATTTAGCAATGTGCGAGATTTATTCGTTAAGTCAATAGGCCCGGTAAATTAAGAAATAATATTATTTATATGGTGTGTCGTTGATTATAGAAGGAAACCATGTCCTAATTATTTAGGCTGATGATGTCCCCTTGAGGAGCTCATAATGATTATCATGTAAATCCTGCAGGTGGACTTGGTACGACATGATAATAAAGTTGAGTGGTACTACTCTTGGAGTTATATATTAATTAATTAAATTGTCAGTAATTTAATTAATTAATGAACATACGATATCTTAAACACGGGGAGATAATGTACTCAGAATAGGAGGGAGCCCATAGTTTAAATATGGGGTCGGTGCAGTAGTTCAATAATAACCCTTTAGTGGATCGGGTTATTATTAACAGATCGGGTTAAAAATCCATTAGGAGGCCATAACTGACTCCTCCTTTTGGTCCCTGTTGTAGCCTATATAAACCCTCTTAAGACGAGATTTAGAAACCTAACTATTCTCCTTTTCAGCTTTGGCGTGCGCGGCAAGGGCGTGCACGGCTAGGAGGAAAGGAGGAAGAAGAAGGGTCAACGGTGGTTGTGATTCTTGAATGATCGTCACCCACACGATGTTCAAGAAGATGATAGGAATACAATAGAAGATCGAGAGGTATACCTAGTATCTTGTTTTCATTCCGCTGTATTTATATTCTTATTTTTCATGGAACCTGAATCAAACTGAAGAACTGGCGATCGAATCTTCATCAAACAGAACCGCTATTGATCGATCAGGAGCTTGATTACTTGAACAACTAGTTTGTTTAAGCGATCACTCAATCGATCAAAGCAAGGTTGATGAAGTAGGTCGTTCGGGAAGCATTCTGTCACAGTGCATATTAATTCTATCCATAGAATTTAATCTGGGGAAACAGGGTGGAATCCCAATGCCAACAATTGGTATCAGAGTGAGGTTCTCCGTCTCTGTGTGTTTTGGATTCAGTTGCTTTCATCTAGTCATATACAATTTAGGTCGGATAATAATAGGATATGCAATAGGCTAACTTTGTGGTTGCAGACATTAGTTCCAACTATTATGGTCGTGTGTTATGTGTGATTGTGTATGATTGTTTATTTGAATCAGCGGTATTGATGAGGTTATTTGTATTTAATTGTTATTAAATACATCAATGTTAGCCGTCTAGTTTTAATTTGTTGTTCGATCTAGATTTTAAGTAAACTACTTCATGGAGTATAGGATCGATGGATGTAAATTAAATTTTGTTACGGCTTGTATCCTTGCTTGTGTAGCGTTATTTGATGACCAGAGGCGCGGCTAAGAAGGAGGCGAGATGGCAACACGACTGAAAGCGTATTGGAGAACAGTGGAATCTACAAAGCCATAATAGTTGCAAATTTTATATTTTCATATTTATTGGTGTACTGTTAGATATGCTTGTTGTTATTGCATGCTTGAAAATTTCTCGTTTTAAATAACTAAGTGGGAGAGGGAATCATTGAGTCCCGTGGCCTCCATTACTGGTTTGAAAGTGAAGCATTCAAACATGCGTGTTGGCTCTAAGTGCCTTCCTCCACATCGGACGAGTTTGTTTTGCGGATCACTAGATCAAACTTCCTTATGGATGATTTTAGGAATTTATTTAGGAGCATGTAATGTTCTCCATCTGAAGGGACATAATCCTAGATAATAGACTTAGTATCAAGTAATGGTGTACACTTAGATGTAATTAATAGTATCCTCCCCATCGGAGTCACTGCATTATTTGTGTGGCCGGAGATAAACCAACTATTAATTTTATTGGTCAAAAAGTAAGGTTGACAAGATAATAAAATTAATGGGTAAAACCTCCTCTTACAAATGTTTAAATTAATATACATCCACACTATCGTGGCATACGAAATTCACGGTGTTTTGAGGTGTTGGTGAATTTAAAATTTTATTGTTTGAGGAATCAATATTATTTTAAATTATAATGTTTTAACCAATGTGATTTTTAGGATTTCATTATGGCTTTCAATCCTCTTGCTGTGATTTTAAAAGAAAATAAACTTACTGGTCCGAACTACATTGATTGGAAACGAAATCTAGATATTGTCTTGACTGCTGAGGAATACAAATATGTACTCTTTGAGATTTGTCCTGGTAAGCCTCGTGATGATTCTAGTAAAGAGGAGAAAGAAAGTTATAGGAAGTTGGTAAAGGCAGATGAGATGGAGCGGTGTTACATTTTGGCTGTCATATCAAATGTACTGCAACATCAGCATCAAGCCTTCACTATTGCCTATGACATGATGTTCAATCTCAAGGAACTCTTTGGACACCAAAATCGGGCTACAAGGCAAGAGGTCATGAGAAACTTGATGTCGACCACCATGGCTGAGGGGACACCTATGAGGGATCATGTCCTCAAGATGATGACACATTTAAATAAGATGGAAGTCCTTGGAGCTGAAATCGATGGGGAAACCTAGGTCAATATCATTCTCCAGACGCTACCCAAGAGTTTTGAGCAGTTCCGCCTAAACTACAACATGAACAAAAGGACATATTCGTTGGTGGAACATCTGACAGAACTCCAGGCTGTAGAGAGGATGTTTCCTCAAAGTGCTCAAGCTTATGTTGCTAAAAACATTTCTGCTTCTTATCCGAAAGGCGGAAAGAAAAAGAAGAAACAAGTTGGTTCGCCAAAGAAAGTGGTTGGATCTCAAGGACAACATGGTGGAGTGAAGAAGATGAAAGGGACATGCAAGTAGGCTGGACATTGGAAGGTGGATTGTCCCCGACGAAAGGAGAACAATGGAGGGGTTCCAGGAAACCAGACGACTACGTGAGGTTTAGATTTCCATCTATATGGGCAATGCTACAGAGGTGGCGGCTATTGTAGTGGGAGATGTTCATTTATTTTTTGCTATGAATAAATCTTTGGTTTTAAGAAATTGTCTTTACATACCTTGTTTTAGAATAAACTTGATTCAGTTTCTAAATTATTTATGGATGGATATTCTATTTCTTTTGATGACAGAGTTGTTATAAAAAAGAATAGTGTGATTATCTGTTCTAGTGCGTTGGTTGGAAATTTGTATACTCTTAATCCAATAACTCCCATGATGCAAATGGAAATTAATAACACGTCTTCCAATTCTAATAAGAGAAAAGAGCCATCGAAAATGAACCAAACATATCTTTGAAATCTAAAGTTGGGTCATATTAACTTGAGTAAAATTCAAAGGTTGATAGACGATGGACCTTTGGGTTCATTGGTGCTGGAAAATTTCCCAACCTGCTAATCTTGCTTGGAATGAAAAATGACCAAGAGGCCTATTAAAGCCAAGGGGTATAGAACCGAAGAAGTATTGGAATTGGTTCATTCTGATATGTGCGGTCCTATGTCTATCCAGGTAAGAGGTGGCTTTGAATATTTCATCTCATTTATGGACGACTATTCGAGATATGGATATATTTACTTGATGCGTCGTAAGTCTGAGTTCTTTGACAAGTTCAAAGAGTACACGGCTGATGTGGTGAAACGTCATGGTAAAAGTATCATGACACTATGGTCTGCTCATGGTGGTGAGTATCTCTTGGGAGAGTTTAGGAGTTACTTATCAGAGGCTGGGATTCAATCCCAATTGTCCGCACCTGGTATACCCCAACGTAACGGTATGACGGAACGAAGGAATAAGACTCTTATGAAAATGGTTAGTTTGATGATGAGTTATTCTGAATTACCGAATTCATTTTGGGGGTATGCTCTGGAAACGACAATGTATATTCTGAACTTGGTACCTTCTAAATCAGTACTTGCTACTCCCACATAATTGTGGAATGGGCGTAAGCCTAGTCTAAAACATTTTCGGATTTGGGGTAGTCCAACACATGTGTTGAAGGGAGACGCGGATAAGTTGCAATCTCTTACAGAAGTTAGCTTGTTTGTGGGTTATCCTAGAGGAACGAATGGTGGTTTGTTTTATAGTCCTAAAGATCAGAAGGTCATCGTTAGCATGAATGCCCGATTTTTAGAAGAAGACTATGTAATGAACCACATGCCCATGAGTAAGATTGTTTCAGAAGAAATAAGAGGGGATGTTCCTACTTCAGTACCAACGGTACAGGATGATATACCACAAGTAACTGCAACGCGTGTCACAGATGATACACAGGTAGTATCTCATCGTAGTGGGAGAGTTGTTAGATAACCTGACAGATTCATATTTTTGGGAGAGTCTTCGGACTTGGACCCTGGTGAACATGAACTTGATCCTTGGACGTATGACGAAGCACTCCAAGATAATGATGCGATATCTTGGCAAAAGGCGATGAATTCTGAGATAGAATCTATGGATTCTAATCAAGATTGGGAGCTTGTAGAACCACCGGATGATGTGAAAACCATTGGATGTAAATGGGTCTACAAAAGGAAGAGAGGATCAAACAGAAAAGTGGAAACCTTTAAATCGAGGCTTGTTGCGAAGGGGTATACTCAAAATGAGGGGATCGATTACGAGAATACCTTTTCGCCAGTAGCCATGCTTAAGTCTATCCGGATTCTCTTGTCTATTGCTGCTCATATGGATTATGAGTTTTGGAAAATGGATGTCAAGACAACTTTCCTAAACGGAAGCCTTGAAGAAAACATCTATGTTCCGGAAGGAGTCGTCGACGATGACCAGTCACAGAGGCTCGGCCCGCGTGGAAGTTATTATGCTACGGAGGAACTTGGGGGCCTGCGAAGTTAACACAAGCGTTAGGGGGCACGCCGGCAGGGGTCCGGCAGAGTCCACTCCGACGCTCAAGTTAGTAGGTTGTCCGAAGAATAACTGCAGTGAGAAAGCTAGACAATATGTAAAATGAGAGATTGTAACCTCCTTACCGGAGGGGTTGAACTACCATTTATACCGATGACGACGGGATAGACGTATCCCTGATCGGTGCTGCGTCTCCCGCGCTTAAGCCACGTCCCTCCCCCCCCCCCCCTTGTTTGGTGGTCATGGGATATCTTTTGAAAATGTCTGCTTTGTTATCAGCTTGCAGCCCGTTGCGAGATTCGGGGGTCGCGAAGGCCTTTCATGACGGGGGTGTTTATCTATACCTCGAGAGAGGCCAGCATATGAGGTCGGTTACTACGGGGACTCCACCCACCCCCCCCCCCCCCCCCCCGAGGAGAGCTCGGGGTTTGCACATGCCACCACTCCCAAGGTGCTCTCGGGGCCTAACCTCCCGGGGTGTTCCTGAGAGGGATCTTCAGCTACCCTTCTCGGGCGCGTCCCCCTAGGGGCTTCCAGGGACCACAGAAAAAGGGTTGCTTCAGCCTACTGCTATTGTGTTGGGCAGCTTCTTCATCCCTCGTCCCGGCCAGGGCTCGTTCAACCCTATCACAAGTCCCCCCTTCAAGTCTGATCGAAGGAGGTGCCGCTGACTGATCGGACTAATGCAGGGATGAAGAAGCTGAGTTCTCATGAGCCTCCCCCTTCCTGTTGGGACCGGGTACATGTTGACATGGATGCGGGTTCATAATTTTAAAAATTAATTACGAGCAGCGGAAGGTTTAGCATAAATAATTTTTCAAATTATTTAATCACACATCTAAGCATGCAATTTTATCTTGTGTAGACATGATCATATATTTAAAATTTTGCAGAAACGTAAACTAATTTACGTATTACCTCGCGTAACTCGAAGGAAGGGACGAGATCCAACCGTAAGCGTCCCTTGGAAGCTCCGCCTCTATTCGCGTCCACGCTGAGTATCTTCGGGATGACTTCGCAAAGCCACGAGTTTCGTGTTCTCGAGAACTACTAGATTCACCGAGAACGCGACAAGAAAAACCAAGAGAGAAGTCGAAAGACTAACCACAAAAGGATGACCGGAATCAAAATTTCGGCGAAGCAAAAGAAGAGGCTTGCGGCAAAAGGATCCTTGCGGCAAACTATAATTCTGACAGCACCTTCTTCCGGCCAAGAGATGGCCAGACCTTCCTTCTCCGACAGCAGATGGTGGTCAGCAGGGAAAGGGAAGGGGTGGCCGGCTGGTGCTCCTTCTTGGGGCTGGTTGGCGCACGGCAAGAAGAGGAGAAGAGAAGGAGAGAAAGAGAGGGAGAGAGCCTACGCCATCATCTCTACGATTATCACCCAAGCCTTGCCTTGGGTCCTTTATATAGTGGTCTCTCAACCATCAAGCCTCTCAAATATGGAATAACTTATTCCATCATGCCAAGTTTGATTTTATATCATGGTTAAAATCATATTTTAATTCATGATAAAAAATCAATCAAGTCACTTCTCTCCTATGGAATAAATTTCCTTATCATGGTAAATCAATCCATGATTGATTTTATAAAATAAACCAATCCATGGTTCATTTTAATTTCCATGAAAAATAAACCAAACCTTGGTTTATTATATAAAAATTTATATCATCCATAATTTTATAAAACAAACCACACTTGGTTTATTTTATAAATTGAACCAAAAACTTGGTTCTCTCCCTTTGTTGTGGCCGGCCAAGCAAAGAGGATGAAGGCCCTCTTTGGCCGACCCATCCAAGCCAAGCCCCAATGAATTAAACTTATTTAATTCATCTATTAAGTCTTCAAAAGTCTTTAGCCATTTTACGCTTCCAATGCGTCTCTGAAAAATTCAGATTCGACTTATCGTTTAGCTCAACCAAACTTAATCTCTCTTGATTGGAAAATCTAATTTTCAACTCATTTTAAATCCCTCGGATTACTCGTAGTGCGTGTGACTAAATAGGCTTTTGATTTATGTTGGCCGTCTATAATTAATCAATTAATTATAGAACGATCATGAGTGGCACCTAGTAGTACATCATGATCCCTAATTAATCGAAAGATCAACGGTTGACCTCAGAAACAATTCTGAAACCCTTCAGCAGCTATAATGAATCGTGCCCCATTCCCTTCACCATCTTATACCCACTTGGTTCAGGACATGGTCTATGTGTGTCAGTCCCCACTAGGCTGACTACATCACACCTAGCCCAAGTAACGTTTTCTCGTCCTACGGATTCTAATTACTCTAATGTATTTAAGAGATTCATACTCTAAACATGTCATGCTCTGGCCAGAGGCTTTGAGTAACAATCCGATGATAGGCCTCGGGTATACATCTCCTCGCAAGGAGTGGTGAATCCTTTGTAGGCTGTTCAAACATCTTCGGGCACTTCGGCTTATACCCAATCATCCTGGGTCCACACCACCTTGGAGATGCTTGCTTAAGATGTCAAAGTATAAGTCTCCATGACCAAGATGACTTGAACACCGAAAGTCAAAGGAACATCACACTTATGCTGCAGTAAGAACTTCACTGACATATCTATATGTAGACTACCATATGAAGTTTTACAGCCATTCACTCCAATGAACTAGTTCCCTTAACTAGCATTCATGTTTATCTCCGGACATCTCAATGTCACCAGCCAGTGAGAATCAGCTGATTAGAGAATAACTCATGCTAGTCTCAACAGAATTGATAGTGTCCGTATTTATCAATTCATCGACTAGGGACAATTTCAATACTTCACAATAGCACATGTAGAGATAATCACTAGTTGTGAATTCATCACAAATTCTCTCATGCTGTGAATTGTATTGTGGACATTCAGTAAATGAGTTTAAGATCTCAATGAAATACATAAACATGTATACTAAAATAGTGAATATTCATTTATTAAAATAAATGATTACAATCATAAGGCGATTGCCTTAGGACACTTCTCTCATATCACTAACAAACTCCCACTTGGCCTAATGCCAATCGCTACGGTACCCAATACTATAGGCTCTAACATGACCCTCAAACTTGCTTTGAGGCAAGGCCTTAGTTAAAGGATCCGCTAAATTCCTTTCAGTGGGAATTTTCTCAATTTGTATATCATTCCTACTTATAATCTCTCTTATCAGATGATAGCAGCGAAGCACATGTTTGGATCGCTGATGAGACCTTGGTTCCTTCGCTTGTGTAATAGCTCCATTGTTGTCGCAGTAAACCGATATTGCTTCATCAATGGTTGGAATCACACCAAGTTCTGAGACAAACTTCTTGATCCAGACTGCTTCCTTTGCTGCTTCCGAAGCTGCAATATATTCCGCTTCCGTGGTAGAATCCGCTACGGTGTCTTGCTTGGAACTCTTCCAACTTATTACGCCTCCATTCAAAATAAATACATATCCGGACTGAGATTTGTAGTCATCCTTATCTGTCTGGAAACTGGCATCTGTATACCCACGTATTACCATATCACCTTCTCCATATATTAGGAACACATCCTTAGTGTTTCTTAAGTACTTGAGGATTGTCTTGACAGCCGCCCAATGATCCATTCCTGGATGAGACTGGTATCTGCTTATGACGCTCAGAGCATACGATACATCGGGCCTAGTACATAACATATCATACATGATAGATCCTATCACGGATGCATAAGGAATCTTATTCATGAAAATCCTCTCGTCTTCTATGCGCGGACACATAGACTTCGAAAGGTTGATCCAATGCCTGATGGGAAGGTAACCTTTCTTGGATTCTGACATGCTAAACCTTTCTAGCACTCGGTCTATATATGTAGACTGCGAAAGACCAAGCAACCGTTTTGATCTATCTCTATAGATTCTAATCCAAGGATATAGGTTGCTTCTCCCAGGTCTTTCATGGAGAAAGTTTAGGACAACCAAATTTTAACTGACTGTAAGACTGATATATCGTTTCCTATAAGTAATATGTCATCGACATATAACACTAGGAATACGACTGCACTCCCACTAACCTTCTTGTACACACAAGGTTCGTCAGGATTTTGTGAGAAATCAAACTCTTTGATTGTCTCATCAAAACGGATGTTCCAGCTCCTGGATACTTGCTTTAGTCAATATATGTATCGTCGAAGCTTGCATACTTTGATTTTATTAGCCGATGTGAAACCTTCATGTTGTATCATGTATACATCCTCAAGCAGGTTTCCATTAAGGAATGCTGTTTTCACATCCATTTGTCATATATCATAATCATAATGAGCTGCTCTGGCCAGGAGCATCTGAATGGATTTAAGCATAGCTACTAGCGAATAGGTTTCATCATAATCAATTCCTTGTTTCTGACGATATCCTTTTGCCACTAATCTAGCCTTAAAGGTAACAACATTACCTTCCTGTCGATTTTCTTCTTGAAAACCCACTTGCACCCTATGGGCTTAATCCCTTCAGGTGGGTTAACCAAGTCCCATACTTGATTTTTGTACATGGAATCCATTTCTGACTTCATGGCTTTAAGTCATTTATCCCTTTCTAAATTTTTCAGAACATCTCCATAACTGATAGGTTCGTCATCGTTAATGAGTAACACATCGTTCGATTCACTTATGAGAAATCCGTATCTCTCTAGAATATTGCGTGTCCTATCAGACCTACGAAGAAGTGGTGTTGTTTTAGGTTCAACTGATAGCTCATCATTATGAGTTATTGGTTGTGGGTTTAGACTAGGTGTCTCTGTAATGTCTATTGGAGTTTCTTGAACTTCTTCAAGTTCAATGCTACTCCCACTGTTTTCTTTTAAAAGAAATTCTTTTTCTAGAAATACAGCATGCCTTGAAACAAACACCTTTTGTTCCAAGGGATGATAGAATTGGTAACCTTTCGTTTCCTTAGGGTATCCAATTTATAGACATTTATCAGACTTAGCATCCAATTTGTCTGATACAGTCCGCTTTACATAAGCAGGACAACCCCATATCTTTAGGTGAGATAAATGAGGTTTCATACTATTCCACGTCTCATATGGAGTAGTAGAGACTACCTTGGTCGGGACTCTGTTTAGTAAGTAAACAGCTGTCTTAAGCGCATAGCCCCAAAAGGATTTTGGAAGAGTTACATGATTCATCATAGATCTAACCATGTCCATCAAGGTTCGGTTATGCCTCTCAGATACACCATTATGCTGTGGTATATATGGCGGAGTCCATTGAGACAATATCCCATTGTTCCTAAGATAATCTTGAAACTCTTGACTTAAGTATTCACCACCCCGATCGGATCGAAGTATCTTAATACTTTTGCCAAGCTGTTTCTCTACTTCACTTCTGAACTCTTTGAATTTCTCAAAAGCTTCAGATTTGTGTTTCATTAAGAACACATACCCGAATCGTGAGTGATCATCGATAAAGGTAATGAAGTAGCTATAGCCTCCTTGTGCAAGAGTTTACATTGGTCCACATACATCAGTATGTATTAAACCAAGCAATTCTCCCAATGGTTTACCTTTTCCGGAAAAGGATAATTTGGTCATCTTGCCTTTTAAGCATGATTCGCATGTATCAAATGAACCGGGTTCAAATGATTCCAGATTCCACATCGGTGTAATTTGGTCATGCGTTTCTTACTTACATGGCCAAGACGACAATGCCACATATAGGAGTCTATTTGATTATCTATTCGAGCACGTTTGTTGCTAACTTCGATATTGAAAACTGTTGGGACCGGGTGCATGTTGACAAGGATACGAGTTCGTAAAAATCAAAATTTTTCGTGCAGCGGAAGAGTTTGCATAAAATAATTTTCTAAATTATTTTAACTTCGTATCTAACATGCAACCCTATGGTGTGTTGACATAATCATAAAATAAAATTTTGCGGAAAAGTAAACTAATTTACTTTTATACCTCGCGTATCTCGAAGGAAGGGACGAGATCCAACCGTAGCGTCCCTTGGAAGCTCCGCCTCTATTCGCGTCCACGCCGAGTTCTCTTCGGGATGACTTCGCAAAGTCACGAGTTTTGTGCCGACGAGAACTACTAGATTCTCGGAAGGCACAACTAGAAGAATAAAAGAAAATAACGGAAGACTAACCAACGAAGTAACGGAATCGAATTCCGGGAAGAGAGGAGTCGCTATCCACTTCTTCTTCTTCGTGTTCGGGTTCTCCTTCTTCTTCAATGCTCACGGCAACTTCACCTTCTTGGATTTGGTTGGGCGCCGGCCCTAGAGGAGCTAGGGTGCGCCGGCCCTAAGGGAAGAAGAAGAGGAGGAGAGGAGAGATTAAGAGAGAGAGGGAGAGAGTAATTAATCTCTTGATTAATTGATTGGAATAAGGGCTAGCCTTTGGTTCCTTTATATAGTAGCAACTCCTTTGCTAAGTCTCCCTCTAAACCGAATTAACGGAATTAGTTATAAGAAATTTATCCCATAAATTTTCTTATTAATTATTCCGTTTAAACCGAGTCTTTATTATAAACTAATTTATAATAAAACTAATTCTTTTTCTCTTTAAATTATGGAATAAATTTTTATAAGAAATTTATAAACTTTCTTATTATGGAAAAATCAATTCATAATTGATTTTATAAAATTAAAATAAACCAATTCATGGATTATTTTAATCTTCCATAAAAGAATAAATTTCTATAAATTTTATTCATATAAATTTCTTTATACAAATTTATTTATCCATAATTTATAAAATAAATCACACTAGATTTATTTTATTAATTAAACCAAAATTAATGGTTTTTCTCCTCCATCTTGGCCGGCCACCAAAGAGGGTTTTGACACCCTCTTTGGCCGGCCAAACCAACCCGGACCGCCATGAATTAAACTCATTTAATTCGCCCAAAAAGCCTTCAAAAGACTTAGCCATTTTTAGCTTCCATTGCGCCTCTGACTAACTCATATTCGACTTATTTCTCTTAATCGTAAAATCCAATTTTCAACTCGTTTTAAATACCTCGGATTACTCGTAGTGCGTGTGACTAAATAGGCTTTCGATTTATGTTGGCCATCTATAATTTAACTAATTATAGAACGATCATGAGTGGCACCTAGTAGTACATCATGATCCCCAATTAATCGAAAGATCAATGGTTTGACCTCAGAAGAAATTATTCTGAAACCCTTCAGCAGCTCTAATGAATTGTGCCCCATTCCTTTCACCACCTTATACCCACTTGGTTCAGGACACGGTCTATGGTGTCAGTCCCCACTAGGCTGACTACGTCACACCTAGCCCAAGTAGTGTCTTTCTCGTCCTTTGGATTTCTAATTACTCTCATGTATTTAAGAGACTCGCACTCTTAACATGATATTCTCTGGCCAGAGGCTTTGAGTAACAATCCGACGATAGGCCTGGGTATACATCTCCTCGCAAGGAGTGGTGAATCCTTTGTAGGCTGTTCAAACATCTTCGGGCACTTCGGCTTATACCCGATCATCCTGGGTCCACACCTCCTTGGAGATGCTTGCTTAAGATGTCAAAGTATAAGTCTCCATGACCAAGATGACTTGAACACCGTAAGTCAATGGAACATCGCACTTAAGCCGCAGTAAGATCTTCATTGATATATCTACATGTAGATTCCCATATGAAGTCTTACAGCTAGTCACTCCAATGAACTAGTTCCCTTAACTAGCATCCATGTTTATCTCCGGACATCCCAATGTCACCAGCCAGTGAGAATCAGCTGAATAGAGAATAACCCATGCTAGTCTCAACAGAATTGATAATGTCCGTATTTATCAATTCATCGACTAGGGATATTTCCAACAATTCACATTTGCACATTTAGAGATAATCACTAGTTGTGATCCCATCACAAATTCTCTTATGCTGTGAATTGTATGGCGAACA
Organism: Boesenbergia rotunda; assembly: GCA_024364735.1. Classification (NCBI taxonomy): domain Eukaryota; kingdom Viridiplantae; phylum Streptophyta; class Magnoliopsida; order Zingiberales; family Zingiberaceae; genus Boesenbergia; species Boesenbergia rotunda. Next base: position 106,318 of record JAGFNQ010000750.1, read on the forward strand.
TTCAGTATATGAGTTTAAGATCCCAATCAAATACAAACATGTATACTCAAATAGTGAATTATCATTTATTAAAATAAATGTTTACAATCATAAGGCAATTGCCTTAGGACACTTCTCTCATATCACTAACAAACTCCGACTTGGCCTAATGCCAATCGCTACGGTATCCAATACCACAGGCTCTAACATGATCCTCAAACTTGTTTTGAGGCAAGGCCTTAGTTAAAGGATCCGCTAAATTCCTTTCAGTGGGGATTTTCTCAATTTGTATGTCATTCCTACTTATAATCTCTCTGATCAGATGATAACGTCGAAGCACGTGTTTGGATCGTTGATGAGACCTTGGTTCCTTCGCTTGTGCAATAGCTCCATTGTTGTCGCAGTAAACCGGCACTGCTTCATCAATGGTTGGAACCACACCAAGTTCTGAGACAAACTTCTTGATCCAAACTGCTTCCTTTGCTGCTTCCGAAGCTGCG